>JBBPCX010006747.1:0-18131 GCA_037974365.1 Hydrocynus forskahlii
AATATACTGTGTGTGTGTATGTGTTTGTGTGCATCTGAAAATCAGAATTTTAAACAAGCTTGACACTCCATCCTTGTTTTCTTCTTGATATTTAGATCATTTGAAGAAAACAAAATATGGTTCTTCTGCTCCACTGTATTTACTCTCCTTATTTCGCCCCTTGAGAAAGGTCCCCCAAAATCAATGGCAGCGGTTTTAAAATCAATGACAACTGAATGACTCTCTTTATTCATATATTTTTACTCTACTGCACAGACTGTATTTTTGTCGTTTTTCTACCAGAGATGTTGGAATTGAAGGTATACCAATCCCTACATTCACTTTATTCCTTACGCTCCGTCCTCCTGTTTGCACGATTCACACCCAGAACCTGATTCCTGATTGAGAAACCTCAGTAGGAAATAAATTATTTTTTATTATGCTTCTCACAAGTTCTAGACATAATGCAGTAGATAGATGACTGGTATCCTTCATTTATTAATTCATTTCCCTCATTTATCTTCCTTTCCCATTCCTTCCCTCTGTCAATTCATCCATCATCCCTTATCTTAGTGCTTCAATTATTTCCTCTTTTATATTCTCTGTCCCTCACTCTCTCTTTCTTTCTCTCTCTTTCTCTCTCCCTCTCTCTCTCTCTCTCTCTCTCTCTCTCTCTCTCTCTCTCTCTCTCTCTCTGTCTCTCTTTATCCTTCCCTCTCCCTCAGTTCTTCCAGATGTTTCCCGAGAAGGAAACAGTCACCTTAAGTCATTTATGTTTAAAAATATATGCAACTATTAACAAAAGCTTCTATCACCCTTTATGGTTAAAAAAAATGTCCCAATGTTTTGTGCTAAATACATTTCACACACTTTGTTCTCTGTAATACACAATAAATACCTTCTCATGTTTTCCATTTTTTGCATGCATTTGTCATTATTTTAGTATATTATTGTATTATTCTGAAGATGTGTTTGATATTTTGTTTATCAACATTCTTTATATATTTTATGTCTTACATTAACTTTATATTAACTTTCTTTTCATTTTTTGTTTTAGTTTCCTTCATACTTTCAGGTCTCGACAGCAGCCACCAGAGGTCGCTTTTGGTTTAGTTGGGGGTTTTCAGTGTTGGGACTTTTATTTTGATATCCTGAGTACACCAGGTATGAGTTTAGTTTGGTTATGAGTTTCAGCTGCCAGTGTACTCAGGACTAAATGTATGTGTTTTGTGATTGGGTTTTGGGGTCAGAGATTCTGTATTTAGTTTGGGTTAGGACTGACAGGATTTGTCGGTCAACCATTACGCATAGATGTTCCTTCATTGTTCTTTTGAATGAATGTGTATTGAGTCTTTTTTTTTCCCGTGTGAGAATAAAGAAGGACAATGCAGCACGTTGACTTCGAGTGTTGTGTTCGCCTGCCATGCGTGCTTGGAGAAGGGACAGATTCGTGTCAATGAGGTGGTTATCAAAATGAATGTTGCCAATCCTTCTTACTGCCCAGCGCCTTGGTTGACAACATCTAACCAACATTAGGGACATGATCAAGACTGAACCAAATACAGATTCTTCTTCATTTTGGATCTCCCGACGTAGCTTTGATCAGGGCCACAGAAATACCACACTCACCCCTGACCATGACATCATACTCAGTTTCATGGAAGAAGTCTTGTAATATTGTTTCTTTTTCCAAAAATGCATCTCAGTTCTTTGTACCTGGAGTCTTGTCTGCCTTTACTTATCTCTGAATATGAGTTAAAGGCTTCCCCAAGCTGACGTGAAATTTGTATGCTAGACAGAGTCACTGGTTTCAGCACACCTCAGTATCAGAAAGCCTGTTTAGTCAGAATAAAAACATTTTCCTCTTTGTCTGAGCAGTGAATACAGTCCAAGATACCTGTGAGACATGTTTTTGTGCATTTATCCAACCACATCACACTCTTAGCAGCTCAGGAGGCAGAGAGGGTGAATGTGTGGCTTGTACATAACCAGTTCAATCAAGATATTAAACAGCATCTTGAGTGTTAAAGCAGGCATCACTGAGTGTGACTGCAGTTATGTAAATAAAGTGGCTAAAGCCAGTGTGTTTTTAGCCTTCTGTATGAGGAAAGGAATGAAACCCTTTCATTCTTTGCCCACAAAAAAAGATGTCAGATTAGTGTTGATGTGGAAATGAAGGCTATGCCATTCCTTTCAATCTTTTTTGTCTCCACATTCTCGTGTGTACATCTTTAACATAAAAGCATCTTGAAAATGGTATGAGAGAAGAACTGAGATGTGTAATTGTGAGGAACCTTTTTGGTCCACTCAAATCAAGTGTTTTAACCATTTAATTTGGTAGCCATTTTAACCATTTAACTTGTTAACTTTTTTTTTCATAGAACCATGCATTTGAGACGAGAGCAATTTAGAATTTGGTTTAGAAACATTTTTACATTGTTGGTGGTTGAAAAAGCATTAATCGGTTTAAAACTCTTTCATTATGTGAAGATTTCTACAGGAACAGTTGTTTAGAAAGCCATATACTGATGGGTGCTTTAGAGAGCCAGAAGTGGTTCTTTAAGGACAACCCTTAATGGCTTAAATGTGTGAGGGAGTACTGTTTGTGTGATATATTCAGTGCATGCTTTTATTTGATTTAGTTAATGGATTCATACAAATGAGGTGTTTTCAGACGCCAGTTGATATTAATTTGGTTGATAAGTGTGTGGCAATGAAGATCTTACGGCATAAAAGGTTATAAGAGTCAGGGCACATAAATTTAACACACACCCATAAACATACAGCATACCGAGTCTCTTGACTTTTCTCTCCAGGCAATAAGAAAAAAACCTTCAGTGCACACAGGATTTACAAGGAGATACGCTACACAAGTTCAAAGCTCAAAGCTCACTGTAATCACATTTTCTACATTGGGACAGACACTTTCCACATTTGCGACATTGTGAATGGAAGTGATAACAAGTGCATAAAGAGGATTTGGGATAATAAATAATGCCGTCTGAAATGTGCAGACGAGGCAGAACTCACACAAGGCCCTATCGCCCCCCACATCTGTGATCGCGTGCCCCTACCTGTGCTCCGTTATCTGCCTGGCATTTGGAGCAGGGCCCTGGGTGGAGGGAGTGAGAGATATATCAATGCCCCCACCTCCCTGGCCTAGGATTAAGTTTAGGATTACGTTTCCCCATTAATCTGGTTAAAGAACCCGTGCATGTAGCCAGTCAGACCACAAGTCATGCGGCCTTGAGTTTGTGTGGTCATTAGAGTTGACCCATCGGGTGCTTCTGAATGCTCTTTTCCATAGATATACAGGAACCGTGCTGCACCTAAATCGCAATACGGTGACCCGGAACTCGCAGTACTCTGACTATCTGAGTCCGGTAATGCCGTTAGTAGAGCAATTCTCTCCCCACAGTTTATGGTCGGTCGTCTCAAAACCACGTCCATGAAGTCAAACCAGTGGACAGTTTTCCGTCAGAGTCACTATTAATATTGTGGTCTTTTATTATTTATAGTCTTGTTTGAGTTGAGGTTTTTTTCTCATTCTTTAGCTGTGCCAGAAATACCCAACACCCTTAGTGAAAGTGACTATTCTGTCATATGTGAACACACCATAGCACACAGTGTGAACAGCATGGAATTCTTCCTCTGCATTTAAACCCATTCACCAAGTGAAGCAGCGGGCAGCCAGGAACACAGCGCCCGGGGAGAAGTGTGTGGGGCGGTACCTTCATCCAGGGTACCTCCGAGGTGCTTAGCAGTCTTGGGAATCAAACCCACGACTTCCTGATCACAGGGTGAACAGCTGCCAGCTGCCAGTCTGGTGCACCTTTGCATTTCTCACATGGTTAAGGACAAATTTGTTAGTGTCATAGAAAACTCCCACTGAAATTTATCTTCAGCCCAAACAGACAGTTGCGCTTGTGCTTTGTTGACTTCCCAGCTGAGTTTGTATCTCCATTGTTGATTTTTTGCATGGTCAGTAAAAAACAGTGGTCTCTTTCCAGTCAGCTCGTCTGCAGCCCACTATCAGCCCTGATATCAAGCAGCTCAGGTACGTGTCACTTCATTATTTGTATAATATTCCAAAACCATTTGTTTTTGATACTGCATGGTCCCTTGTCCCAGTGGAAAAGCTGGGAATCTCCTGGGAAGACTTTACAGTTATGTGGATTTGATTGCATTTGTTTGCATTCAGATGTAATAATGTTGGATGATACTGGATATTGGAAGTACTGAATGGAGCTCCATCACTTCAGAAAATACAATTCCAGTGCACAGCTCCACAGGCCAGTGCTGAGGGGATTTATACCAGTCATTGTCTTTGCTCTTAACAGATATTGCAGGGGTCTGGCTGGGTCAGCACAACTGGGGCAATGCATTTATACAACATGCCTTCAATGGATTAATCCACTCCCATGTTCAAAATGTGTTCCCACGTCATGTGATCACTTTAACAAATTATGCTTTCTATTAATATTTTCTAGGCTTGAGGTAGGTTTGCGTACTTACTTGGTCCATGATAAAATCCATCGATCAATAGCATAGATAACATGATTCTAACACAGTTTGAATGGTTCAGCAAACTTTTAACATGCTAATTTTTGTCTTGTTAAATTTTTACTCATCATTTTCCTCGACTGTTCGTGTGATCCAGTCAAACTAGCTGATAAAACCAATTAACACTAAACAGTAAATGAAATGACTCACCATTTAGCAAACATAGGAGCTGCTAATGATGCTAATGGTGAGGTCTACCTACAGACAATGCTGACATTTAGATAAACAGCAGCATGAATTACAGGTTTTATGAAGAAAAAAGAACAGAAGATCTGCTCAAAAAGATCAAAAACTATGAGTGAAAAGTGAGCCTCCTGCTTTATGTAACAGTCTCGCCCCGTCTCGCCACACTCCCAGTCACTCACTGACTTTGTTTATGTTTACATGTGGTCTCTGTTTTGTTTTGCTCCCTGGATCCGCCCTGGTCCTGCCCACTTTGTGTTCTTGTACTCTGCTCCTCACAACTGAACCTGATTCATGACTATGTATTTATACCGTGGTATTTGCTGTCCGTGTACCAGTGGCTTTTTCTGCAAAATTTCATATTAGTATTAACCCTTAGAATTAGAATGCATAGTGTATTAGTAAAATCTGATTTCAGTAAATATAAACTGTGTCAATCAGTCTAGAACCTCAGTCTGTTTGTTCCTCGACACAGTCGCCATTTGCTGCTCGGCACTCGGCCGCTCTCCAGAGCCCCTCCCTCTGTGGGTTTCCCCACCAACTTGTGGGCGGAGTCTATCCTGAAAGTTCTCCTGGGTTCAAAGACCTTATGTTTCTTCTGTTTGACCTAAAATAAATTTGTTCATTTTTGTTCTTCATTTGTGTGTGATGCCATTTTCAACACCCCAGTAGTGGTTATTATTATTATTACATGTTTTTGTAAATTACAATAACTTTGGTTCTGTGTTACACAGGGACACCAAACAAAGCTCAGCATGACGTCTGACACCTCAAGCATAATTACAAACCGAGGGAACTTCCATATAAGAAGTTGCTTTGCTGATCAATACAAACCGAGGGAACTTCCTTATAAGAAGTTGCTTTGCTTCCTGATGACAATTTACCATTTGCTGCAACATTGTTGTGTTCTAAGGGTTAAGCCCTGTGTTTCCCTTGGTTGTGCTTCTTTGTTTTGTTTTCTAGTGTTAGTTGTCAGTTTGTTTTATATTTTATGTTAATTTATTGCTACATGTTCATAAACGTTCCACATCTGCATGTATGTCCAACTTGAGTCCTTCGTACATCACACTTTACATGACTTCATTACAGGGAAAGGTCATTTTGTGCGAGTTGATTATGGACTAGATATTTATGAACCAATTGTAAACAGTAGCATTTTTGCAGCCGAAGGTGATAGAGTGACCTTCCTGAAGGACAGGACTATGGGCAGAGTGATTCTGAGGCTGCAGGCATGACTGCTGTTGCATGACTGCTGGCTGCTGTGACAGCTGTTATTTGGAGGAGTCAACTCCCTTCACACATTTACTGTATCGTGGCCGCCTGATGCTGGGACTGTAGTGAGTGATAGAATTTATCCCCTAAAAGTCAATGCCATAAAGCTTTAAGATACCACAACCAATTTATTACTAAGTTACGATGACTGTCTCTACAGTAAGAGCCGTCTTCTTCTCACTGCACTCTTCTTCTTCTTCTCTCTCTCTCTCTCTCTCTCTCTCTCTCTCTCTCTCTCATGTACATTGATCCAAAACAAGTATTCAGACACTTTACATATCCTCTGCTTCTAAAGAAGGTCTAAACTCAACTCTAAAGCTCAGGTGGACCAAGGTACTAAATCAAAGATAAATGTAATCTTATAGTCAGTTATATGAAAACATTTGGATGCCCCTGGTCAAAGTACACATCCTGTAAATTGTGATGAACAGTTACTGTTAATTTGATGAAGTTAAGTAAACAAACAAAACATAAAATTCAACCTATGTGAAAGTAATGGAACATTTATATTATATGTTCAGCTCAAATAAATAGATGCAGTACAAAAAAATGGAATTGTACAGTAGTATTTTTACCTTAGATAATGAATAAAATATATGATTTTTGGTCATTGTTATGAAATTATTATTTTTTAACATAAAGTAAAGATTTGAAAAGTGTAAGTTATTACATGAGTACAGATAAGAGATCAAATGTAACCAGTTACAGCCCACCTAGCTTATGACTGGAAATTGTTGGCAGTATATTTGTTGGATAGTTTTTTGACAACGTGCTTAGTAAAAGAGAACAGCCTCTCGGCCATAGCTCTGTCAGTTTGAGGATGTAAAGAGGAACACTGAAATGCATGAGGAAAAACACTCCAGACCCAATGTCCCTGACCTCAGCAAGGCAAGTAAAGCAAGTCCTGTTTATAAATGCTTCAGTTTGTTGTGGAAGCTTTGAGGGCAGTATATACCGTCAAAGCTGTTCAAATAAATTTCTTTACATTGGCAATAACACTGTTCAGAATATGGGACGTGTGAGAAAAAAATCACTACAAGGGTGGCTGCTCTTAAATCTAAACCCACATTCTAGAATTGAATAGTTAAATTCTCTATTTTTTCTAAAATTTCTTCAGGACAGAGGTATGTGAAAAATCCTAAAACCAGTGATTCTGAATAAATGACACTTAAATTGAAGATGTTCTAATGGAACCCATCATCTCAGGCAAAAGGTTTGACAGAAATCAGTTCTAGTAAATTCAAAGGGAAACAGCTCATGTGCATTTGCCCATAGACATAGGCCTCCTCCAAAACTCACAGCTGGTAGCGTAGTGGATCAGGAAGTCATGGGTTCAGTTCCAAAGACTGCTAAGCACCCCTGAGGTACCCTTGAGCAAGGCACCGTCCCCACACACTGCTCCCCTGGCAGTGTGTTCCTGGCTGCCCGCTGCTTCACTTGGTGAATGGGTTTAATACAGGGGAAGAATTTCACACTGTATGCTGTGGTGTGTTCACGTATGACAGCATGGTCACTTTCACAATTTGTTGTCCTTATTTCAGTGTCATTTACACATCTCTCACTTAGTAGCAGTCATTTATAGCTACACAAGAAGCCCATACCTTTTGCAGCAGTAAAACTAATTGTACTGTCTACTAAAATCGTTTGGTGTCACTTTATTTGATTCTTTTTGACTCCTTGAATCAAATGGCTTTTATATTAATACATACTCACAAAGAGGGTGCTTTTATTTTGCCTTATATAAAGGAGTCGACTTCATAGCTTTGGTGTGAATCAAGGCTTTAAATCTAAATTTTATTCTAATACGGCAGCCTGGCTCGTTTGCAGTCCAATCTAATCTAATGGTAAATCATCACAGTAATTATGCTAATATATCACCTCTTTTATCTTTATTTCCCTGCAATGCCCATTTCCTCTAAATTGATTCAAAGGAGATTTTATCATGGCTTTGAGTGTGGGCTCTTTATAGATAGCATTAGTTTAAACCCGCTGCAGATTGGCAGCTTCTATTAGTTTCTCTAATTAGCCGACCTCTGATGTATTGTTTGCAAGATGCAGTTGGAGCTCTGCTTCCTGTAGAGGCATCTGTAATGGCTTAAATTGAGCTTTTTTCTTCTTCTTCTTCTTTGGAACATGCTAGCCAGAGGTTATACTATAGGTCCAAGCTATTCCATTCATACTGTATTTGTGAATGTAGAACACATGGGATTTTACATTCACGAATGGGAATGTAGAATCCCATTCCTATTCATATACCTTTTGTTTGAGATGAGCATGGCTGTTGCACTTTCAGGATTGTGTTTATGATCAATCTGTGATCTGAAATGAGTCAACTCAGATTTCAGTAAAAGGGATTAGATTTGAAAAAAAACAAAAATAAAACTTTTTTATCCATATAAAAGCATAATCCCTAATTGCCAGTTTCTTCCCTTTCAAAAATAATGGGTAACTCTAGTGGAAAATCTTCAGCTTGCAAAATGTGAGTGAGTGAGTGACTGAATTTTTAAAAAAGATGGCTAGTTTTATTTGTTCTTAGAACAGGATTTTGTAAATATGGTGCTTCAAGCAGGAAACTGAAACAGAAATAATAAAGCACACTATGCTCATGTTAAAGTTATGTTTTGATCACCAAACTCTTGTTTGGATTTTTCCATAGGTAGGGACTAAACTAAAATCATTTTCCAGACTTTTCCAGGTTGATCTAGCTGGTATGACAAATGGGAATGTTAGCCTGCAGTTTTGCCTACTGACAAATCTAGACCGAATTTAACATATTTAAATGTACAACTCAAAGTTAGAGTGTTTACCTGATTACTGCCATTGACTCTTACCAGTATTGAACCAGTGTTCCTATACAGCAATTTCCTCCAGGCTCAATAAAGTTTTCTGACTCTGATTCTGATTCCGAGCTCTGATAGAAGTTCATTCTCAGGCAAATGACAATAGAATGATGCTAAAATTATTTTAAAGGACAACACAACATTTCCCAGGTCAGATAGATCTCTATTGGTGGCCTGCTGGTTAGGGAGTTGCCCCTGCAATTGGAAGCCCATGGGTTTGAATTCCAGGACTGCCAGTGGCACCATTGAGGTACCCTTGAGCGAGATATCGTCTCCACACACTGCTCCCCGGGTGCTATTGTTGGCTGTTCACTGGTTCACTGGGGTGAATGGGTTAAATGCAGAGGACAAATTTCACACTGTTCACATTGTATGCTGTGCTGTGGTGTGTTTTTATGTGTTTTACTAAGCGTTCCATAACTGGAAAACTGGTCAACTGTTTTCCAGGTTGTCCATAATTGGGAACCCAGCTGACCTAAACTTGATGAGGCCTCGGCCTCACCAGTTGTGATGTGCTGGTGTTACTAGTGTCTGGTCTAATGAGCTGCCCTGAAGTAGAAATTTGCAAGTGCTTGTGACTGAGTAAGATGCAACTGAGCCATGCTGGTTCTGAAAGTGCAGTAGTTGGCTTATGGCCAAACCATTTTTAGATTTTTAGATACATTTACAGGTTTTGCTCCTTTCTTTTGGTTTATCGTGGGGTAGGTGTGCAATTGGTAGGTTATGTAGGTGCTGGTAGATTACAGAGTTGGAGCCGCCGTCTAGCAGGTGGGAGTCTGTCGTATCAATAAACCCATGGATTTACTGTCATATTCCCTGACTAAGCATTGATGTTTCTCTTTTCCCTTGCCATCTTTTAACAAGAGCAGCATCACCAATTATAATGCTAATTAATACAGATATCCTAGGTGCATTGATCAGCACTGTTTTGATTTCCAGCTTCCCCGATGCAGCATCTTTTATCATCTCACTGGGACGAATATCAAATGTGAATATCCATCACTACGTTTATACTTAAAAGTACTGGAGTACACAAGGGTGGGCAGGTTGAGGAGTAGGTACTGCTCCCATCTGGCAGACGCTATTGCAGCATCAAAGCCCAATCGGCCAGACTGTGTGAGAGCTTTTTCGCACACACCATCAGATTCCTCAAAAACACTGCCTGCTCTCCACCTCCCTCACACACACCCGAGCTGTGAACTGACCCAACTTTCCACCTTTGTACTTTACACATTACTCTCTTATGAAGCACATGCAGCTACATGCACAAAATTCATCCTTGTTATATTTGTTGGACATTGTCTCAGAGTTTCTGTATTTATTTTATTTGTGAACTGCTGCTAAGCATGTGCACACAAATACATTCTGGTATTGTTGCTTTCTGCCACGTTGGAGAACGAGAATGCTGAGTTCGAGTTGCCCAAATGTGGCGTGATGGAAGAGCCCAGTCGCGGAAGGCACAAGAGAGCCGGTTTATCACGCTGTTAGTCTGAGAACGCTCCTGAGAGGAGTAAAGATTCCCACCAAAGGAACCTGCGTTCTCAACACACACACACAGAGGTAAGAGAGAGGTTGGACTCGAGCGAGTCGTAGTACTCACGGTACCGAGAGAAATGAGGCGACACGTAGTTGGGCATGAAGACCAATGTCTGTGTGTGGAGGAACTCAAACTTCCTGTTTATATACTCTAGACGTGAGTCATTTCCGAGACCGATTGACGTCACGTGCTCTGGTGTGCGTGACACTTTCCACCTTACTGCTGATGCAACAATTGCACAATTTAATAGATTTCCTTGCACCTAAATGCACTTTTTTTACTTCTAGTTTAGAGTTTCTTTTAGGAGTTTATATTTATATGTACTCTATGTGTCCTTTTGTACGCTGTAAAACCTGAAGCCATGACATCTTGTCTCACTGTATACATGTATATTGCTGAAATGACAAAGTTCACTTTGACTTGACTTTTGACAATGAAAAAAAATTCTATTAGTTACTGCCAAAAATAACCTGATAGACACAAAAATATGCTAATTTAAAGTTGTTAATTGTTATTTTATTTATTGATGAACACATGCATTGGTTGAATGCAATTCATCCCTTTCTTATGCACTGACATCCAGGCAAAATGACCCAGTATTGCTACAAAACTAAGCTTATTGATAGGCAGGTGTGGTAGGGGGTGAAGAGATGAGACTGAAGACAAAATTGTTGTGTGAGTTTCAGGAGCTCCTCCTGTTTTCTATTACAACTGGGCCTGGCAGCACGATGTGGCTCCACATTACCTAATGGCTCAATCAGACTATAACTCAGAGAGGCCGCTGGCTGGGGGTCAAGCTTGAAGAACAGTCGACTAGGGACACTTTTCTCCACCTCCCTCCAACCCTCAGCCAGCGAGTGACATCGAGGTGGTGGTGAAAGCAGACAGAATGCATTTTACCCAATTGCTTGTCAAAAGAGAAGTATTCCAGTGGGTTGCCAAGCCCTCACTGTGTTAGAAAATATGTTTCACACTGGCAAGTCTTTGGATGTCTGTCTGTAGTGATTTCCTGTAATGAATCAGAAATGCAAGTTTGTTACTCGTAGAATTGTAAAAACCATGTTGACTAAGGTTGTGGCTGAAACCAAGCTCTCCCTGGGAAAATTAAATATTGAAAAAAAAAATTCTGATACAGCATTTTCAATTCTTTTTTATATAAGTCTGACACCATCTCACTTGTACTGATTACAACATTTCTTGTGTTGATTATAAAAAATGTGTATTGAGTACAAAAAAAATATAATGATTATTTAACACAAATTATTTAATGCTAGGGTTTAGAATTGTCACCTCTTTGACAAAGGAAGGAAAAACCAAATTTCCATGCGCTGATGGCTGTTTTTTTTTTTTTGTTGTTTTTTTTGTAAATAGTAAATTCTTGCTGCTCTTTAAGCTGTGTGAAAATTTCACATATGCTTATTGGTTTAAGGTCATCATTTCTGAAGCCAAGTATCACCTGGATGGGGAGGAAAACTTTCAGAAATAATGACGCTCCATCCAATGCCGCTGCATTTTTGTGGGTTTTTTGTGATCCAGAAGTAATCACGCAGAATCAGTATCTGACCTAAATAGTAGAGTAGAGGCTGTTACTGTCTACAAACTGTCGACCGTACAAACAATCGATCAGCCATGAAATGAAAACAACCTGTGTAATGTTGTGTAGGGCCCCTTTGGCCTACCAAAACAGCTCTGTCCCATCAAAGGGCAGCTGGTGGCCTGGTGGTTAGGTAGTTGCCCCTGCACTTGGAAGGTCGTGGGTTTGAATTCCAGGACCTGCAATGGCACCAGTGAGATACCTTTGAGCAAGTTATGGTCCCCACACACTGCAAGTCAGGCACCATCATCTGCTGCCCAGTGCCTGGGTGAATGGGTTAAATGGAAATGACAAATTTCACACTGTGTGCTGTGGTGAGTTCACGTGTGACAGATGGTTCCCTTTCACATTCAAAATATGAACTCCACAGGACCTCTCAAGGTGTGCTGTGGAATATACACCAACAGGTTAGCAGCAGATGCTTTAAGTTTAGAGGTGGGGTCTCCATGAATTGGATTAGTTTCGCCATGACGCTGTCACTGGTTTACCAGTCATCTTTCCCAGGACCTCTTTCAATATGTACTGACAGCTGCATCCCAAGAACACCCCACAAGACCTGCCGATTTGGAGACGGTTTGACCTGGTCACCCTTACACTTTTTCCTGCTTCCAACACATCAGCTTCAAGAACGGACTGCTTTCTTGCTGACTAATATATCTCACCCCTTTGACAGGTGACGCTGTACTGAGAAAATCAATGTTATTCAGTTCACCTCTCAGTGGTTTTAATATTATGGTTGATTGGTGTATATGTAACTGTGTAGATTCTTGTGGCTTGTGGTTAATGGAGAACACCACCTAAAATAATTAGTCTTTTTAATGCTCTCATAACGGCCACTCACTGTCAACCCCTATGAAAAAAAATCACTTTTCGCTGCTTTCCTTTGAAATATGTTCTCTAAAAGCATAATGACATGCAACATTTGCCATTCATCTCCCACGATACAGCGTGGTGTCATATCAGCTCCCTCTAACTCTGAAATATTGGATTGCTCCGAAAGAGTTTTCTGTCCTTGTCTAATAGAACTATGTTTTTATGTAAATACGACTTTGCCTTGGCACAAATTTATCTACAGAAAAACAGCTGCGGTTTCACTGAAGTGAAGGTTTTCTACTGGGTATGTGTCGGCCCGTGTTGATTGAAAGAGACGTTATTTGTAATGAGACCTCACCCTTCAGTTTCACTTTCAAAATAAGTCTATAATTTCAAAATTTGTCTTTGGATTCCAGGAAGGCCTCAGCACTAACAAACGTCCCATTAATAATGCAGATGAAGCTGATCCTGTACAGAGATAGCATACAATAGAGCATATATGGAACATCTTGAGTCCCACACACCCACATCAACTAAACATATTTTTTGATTAAAAGGTTTTTTACCGGTCAAGATACCTTGACTGACATGTATTACTGCATTAAGTAACATTTACAAATATTGAGCTCAACAAACCATAATATTGTTAACAAAAGAAGAAAACAGTAGTTTTGTTTTTTAAATGCAAGTTAAAGACTAAAAAAGTGTGCAATAACCAAGTTTACCAGAACAAACTTTCAAAACTAAGCATCATTTGTGAATTAAAAGTTGAAAACATTATTTCTATTAATAAGGTGATGTATAAGGTGTGCATTGTATTTGAAGGCTAACTTTTAATGCAATGCCTGACGTTTATGTTGAAATGTTCTGCAATTGTGTAGAAGATTAAGCCTAGATTACGTATATAAGACTAAATATAAGACAGTTCTTGAACTGAATAGCAGTGATGATCAGCAGTCATCTTGGAAACAAGTTGAAGAGCAAAAAAAAAGTTTCACTGTTGGGTCACCGTTGGCACTGCCTTGGAGTCTAAGACTGGAAACTGGTATTTAAAATAGTCCAGAAGACCAGTTACCATTAATACAAATGCATTTAAGTGACATGATTATTATCCACTTCAAAACAGGAAAGACACTAAAGGCCATTCAATGCTAAATTACTACTTATTACCAATATTACATCTATAAGTTATTAAATACTGATAATCTGAAACTCAAACTCAAGTGCCTGATTCATTAATACATTAATTTAAATGAACTTATGTTAAATGTAATGTTAGTAAACTGTACTCATATTTGGGCTGATTTTTAAACTGGTTGCGGAGTTTGGTGAGAAACAATCCTGCAGAATGTAAAAAAAAAAAAAACCATAAATCAAAAATAAATAAATAAATAAATAGATAAATAAATAAATAGATAAATAATAATAGACAGTGAATTTTAACTTGCACACTCTCACTGTGGAAACATTTGAGGCAATGAGATCTGCAACGGCAAAATAAGATTGGATGTAACGACTTGAGTAAAGAAAGGTCCAGACAAAGCACATGGGACCATCCCAGGAACCTCTGTAATTGGAATCCAAATGAAAATATTACAGTAAAATCATATTTTAGAAGGCGAAATGGCCTGTTTGCGAGATATTATAAACATGATGGAAAACACATTCTGTGCATTATTTACCTCCCCTGCTGGCAGTCAGCCGTTCGCACGGTGTACGGGGCAAAACTATTTCCAAGACAAATGTTTTAGATAAAGCACGTCCAAATATAAAAGCCTCGGTGGAGCTATCCCAGTCACCCTGCTGGCCTTGGAAATGGGAAAGTAATAAAATAATTCTGTTGTGTTATTCTGTACCTCAGCATCCTTGAGCATTTCCTTGACTTAAGAACCTCACTTTTTTCTATGTCTACATTGCTCTTCATTTTTGCTTTTGCTTTTTTTATTTGTCTCTGCTTTGTTTCATTAATTTGTATGCAGATAACCCTTCTCTACAGCACTGTTAGACATACAGATTGGAATCGCCCATTAATCCCCAAACTGTTCAGCTCAGTTGGATGTTTAATAAGTGAGAGAGGCAGCGTGAGAGATGCGCGAGGACGGGGGCTGCTCTGTGCCAGCCTTCACTCATTCCTACTGATAGAAATATTTATGGATGGCTCCCCAGTGTTTTTACGGTGACAGCATCCCTCCAGCCCACAACATGCTAATGTATGATCACTTTCTTCAGCTGTAATTAAGTTATAGGCCTGGAGATTTCACTCAGTGACATGCCTTTGCTGAGAGAGAGAGAGAGAGAGAGAGAGAGAGAAATAGGAGAAAGAGAGAGACCACGTGACGCCCTCCATCTCTCTCAATTATGCGCTAAATGAGCTTAATGTTAATGTCATGTTTCAATGCAGAGATGCTGGTCTAGGCAGACGAATTCAGTTAATTGATTCTAACAATGCTGTGACCTGCATCAAGATGTGCTGCAGGTTTAAAAAGTACATTGCTTTAAAGACACATGTGGGGAAGCACAATCATTCATCAGTGTTTTGTTCTGTTATAATTAATGTGCATTTCTGCTTGAAAATACCTAGTGGGTAGGATTCCTGCCTCTAGACTAAGAGGTCATGGGTTCAAATCCTACCTTCAGCACACCACCACTGGGTCCCTGAGCAAGATCCTTAACCCCAAGTTGCTCCAGGGAACTGGTGTATATGAGCTAGCTAAGACCCCATCAAAATAAGTTCTATTTTGTCTTCAGCATGAGTTGCTGCTGAAAGATGCCAAGAAAATAATTATTCTTAGCTCTGTTGACTTGAGAAGAACAGCACCACCAACAGGTTGTGTAAAAAACTTAGAATGGGTAATGATGGAGCTGATATATATATAAAAGTGATTTTTTTTTATTTGTAATCAATTATAGAAAATTTTTATTTTTTTAAGTACAAGAGGTGGAAGGTATAATGCTCATTTCTCATATGCGCCTTTATGAAATTTGCTGTATAAATTGTGACTAAAATAATGGACTTTGTGAACTTGTGACAAGGACATCAGAAGTTCAGGCATTCAGGTAATATATTAAACAGACCTTTCAGTAATTATTTGATATTAAATCATGTTCTGCTCATGTCAGGGTTGATAAAGGACACAGTGCTACTGTGAAATATACTGTGATCTGTGAGCTTGCTATAGCTCTTAGGTAATTGTACATGACAACACACTCCAAATGCATGAACAGTTTAAACATTTGCTGACGCCTCATTTTATTGTTCCATTGCTGTAGCTGGGAAGGGACTCTGAAATGTAATGCTGCAATGTCTGAGCTATTGTTGTGTTATTATTTTTAGTCCTACCATCTAATATTACGACCAGCAGCATTAGTTCTTTGTGTTTGCTGTCCTTACTTCATATATTAAGCCTTTGACAATTTCAGGTGCAATTACAAGGCTTTTACACAGAGCTCATACTTAAACATGCACTTTATTTAGCTTTGAGTATGGAAACTAGCAGAATTCATGTCCCTCTAGCACGTGTTTGCATTTGATAAAGATGATGCAGAAACTGGAAATGTGGAGGATAAGATATTCTACTTGAGTCTGAGCTTCTAATGTCAACCATTCAATTCTCTAGCAATTATTCTTTGCCTTTTAATGCAGACATGAATTTGCATTAATGCCTCAAAAGACATTTGTTATTTTGAAGCTTTCTTTAACAACAGTGGCAGTCATAGCAGCTAGACAGAGACCTTGAAAGCTCCAAGACATGGTACAAGAATGTTTACCATAAAAATAGCATTATTCCAGCTCTCTAGATCAGATGGATGTCTATGAGAAGGCACAGTGCAAAATGATCTACACGGAGCAAAAGCGTGCATTCAGTTTGAATTTTAGCACCCTCTGTGAAGCTTAGGGGAAAATGCATTTAGAAATCCCACCTAACTCCTACCTAAGCTGCATACTGTTGCATGCAGATAACCTTTTACGTAGGTAGAACAGTTCTTGAAATGTACTATGAAGGCTAAAAAATCCCTATGAAGCTTACATTAGCATCATTACCTTACTGCATGTATGCAAATTAATCAAATATAGCTGACAAGTGAGCCATAAATATGCACTGATATTTGTAAACAAATAGTATTCAACAAAACTATTATTACATTATGGATTATAAGAGGGGATGTGTGTTTGACTTGCAAGTGTTTGGTTGCAGATGACAGTTCTGCAAAAGAAACAAGAAAATAATGCTCAGAATTCCCAAAAAACACTATAAAGCCAATTCCTTCTGGCAATTCCTTAACAGACCCATGTATGTTCAGTCCAGCTAATTCAGTATTAATCACATTAATCTGAATGTTGTTTTGTTCCAGACAGTTTGTAAACCTCATTGTCACCTTTGTTGTTTGCTAAATCATATTCTGTTCATTCTGGTTCCAGTTAAAGTAATTGAAGCATCATAGCGTGCTTAGGGACAGTGACAAGTTCGGAACGGAATGTGTGCCTGCTATCACACTCAGAATCTGACCAAACATGCTGAAGCTAATATATTACCTCAAAAAATACAGTATATCTAAGAGATTCAGTTTCTTATTTTGTGTGTGCTGAATCAGAAAATATGTGCTTAGTTGCCTAGTTGGTTAGTCAAAGCCATCTGAACATTGTGTAATTCATGCAAAGCACCACTGTTTTTGCAGCCTTGATTCTTCTTGCATGTTGCTTATGGTAATCCTCACAAATTACCCCTGAAATATTCCAGTAAATTTATGAACTTTTTGCATTTATGGTCATAAAATTGTAAACAAACACCAACATTTCATATTTTTAATAACCATAAACTTTCCTAGCATGTTCCCCCACTGATCCACCCATGAAATATGCACACATGCTTGTCACTTTATGGGGAGTGAAATCATCTCCATGGAATGTGTGTAAAATATTTTTTAATTAGGACCTTTTATTTGTCAACTTTCATTTTGTCTTTTGTCTTCATATTGCCCCTCTATTTCACTGTACCTTTTAAAAGTTTGTGAATTTGGACTGCATTTTATATATATATATATATATATATAATCGTCGCTGTCTGGCGGAATCCTTGTAACTCCACTTTTCGTCTTTGTTGTTTTTTGCACCTCCACGCAGGTCTGTAAACTTTTGAAATTATTAACCGATGAAAAGTGTTGAAAATAGTTATATTAATTTTGATGACACAGTATTCATTTATTTAGAATAACAAGTTTTTTTAATTTCCTGAAAAATAGCTATTTTGGACATATGAGGTTTCCGCCCGACAGCGACGATATATATATATATACGCTGTTTTTCACTATACGCGGGTGCTCTTGGAACATAACCCCCACGAAAAGGGGA
>JBBPCX010006758.1:0-18130 GCA_037974365.1 Hydrocynus forskahlii
CACAAGAGCCGGCTCTCTGAAAAGAGCCTAACTTCCCATCACTAGCTCCTGCTCACCCAAATGACCAATCAAGTGCCTGGATTTGAAAATCTAGTCTAGAACGTATTAGTCTTTTAAAGTTATTCTTTTAAAAGTTCAATTAGGGCTTATTTTAACAGAGGGGGCGGCATTATCCCGCTGAGGGAGCAACGCCCCCTTACGCCCCCCCGTGGCACCGGGCCTGCCCTATTGGCCACCCCAAGCACCGCATCACAGTCATCACTATTTTTGTCCTACACGTTTCTACCTGGGCACTTTTGCTGTGCGCACTTTTGCTTCGCGCACTCCTTCCAAATATCGTTGCGGTGTGTGGTTTAGGTGCCTTAAATAAACCGGCCGGCCAGGTAATTTTGGGCCGGCACGGAATCCTTCAGTCGAAACCTTCAGCTTCAGTGTCTGGAAGTCTGTTTCATTTCTATTCTCTGTAACTAGTTATATCCTACCCTCATTAGAGTAAGCAGGTTAGCAGAAGTTAAGAAGCTAACAGTCTAATTCTCCAAAAATTAAATACAGATCAGAACATGTCAGGCCTTTATAGGATTTCCTTCAAAAGGGAAACTGAATGCTTAGTACTAACATAGCACACCAGAAATTAGCTTTTAAAAAAAGAACATATGGATTTCAACGGTAAATTTTAAGGGTGCACATTATGATTGTACAACTGTACATATGTTGGGTCATGTATACAGGTGCAGGTAGTTCTACTGTACTATATTAGGGTAAAAAAATGTAGTGGTCCTGGTATATGAATATATGAAAAAGTGGGCTACAGTCACTGACTCACGTATTTAAATTTGGCAAGCACTTTGACAGTTTGTCTGGGCAGGTGTGGGGTTGGTTACCCTCAATTTTATAATTTAATTTGCAGTTGTAATTGTCATTCAAGCTAGGTATATTTTTTAAACTTCTGAAACTAGAGTATTAATAAAAACCTCCAAGGATATTAAAAAAGATTCCAATCACACTAAAACACAGAACAAAGACTTGTGAATATCAGTTCACTGCAGTGCTGCTTTTAATGTGATCACTGCACTAATCCAAGCTACAGGCCTTTCACATATAAATGGCCAGCCAGCTGAGTGAGTTCACTCATTCTTTTTAATCTCTAAGTCAATTACTCTCCTAATTGAAGAGAACCCCTCTTTGATCACAAATAAATGCCAGAAACAGGAGTGACCATTTCCTAATATTTTGGCGCAGTATCAGGTACTCTCCAAAAAAATAATATCTTGGCAGTGAAATTATTTGTAAGATGTGAGACTGTTGCAAGAATATTTCAGGATTATTCTATTTATGTCTGGCCATTTTACTTGTTTTATTATTTTGTGTGTCTTATTCAATTGTCAGAGTTTAGCTTGTTCCATGTATTCTTTTTCTAATAAGCATAATTGCCTGTATTATGCATCCTATTAGAATAAAACACTCTCTCTTAATAAAAATTTTCAGTTTCAGTTTCAAACTGTGCTTAGTTTCCATCTTTAAAAAAAGGTGAAAGTAATTGGCTATATCCAGCAGTTATTTTGACTGTTATTATGACAAACAAGTAAACATATACATGCGCAGAATTAAAATTTACTTCATTTAAACCCCATTTGTAATTATGAACTGCTGACACAAGCTTTTTCTCGTTACTCCATAGCAAGCAGGATTTTTCACCCTGTAGAGTCATTGTTAGCCCAGAGTTTCTATCAAATAAACAATTTAAGTACAATGTACTCAAACTAGTTAATTTTTGCTTTTTACTATAGAAAGTTCTTTTTACTATGGAAGTTCATTCTACTAATTTGTAGACAGATTTGGTTGTACTAACGATTTTAAGTTAAATTGTTAAAAAAGCTGAGTTTGTCTTTTTTACTCGAAATTGATGCAATACATAATGGGAATTTAGCATTACCACGACTGCACGTCCTGAGAATTTTGAATATTCTCCCATTTGAGTGTGTTCGGAGGGAACTGAACAAATTTAAAATTACTTTTAAAACAGAGTTTGGCATTAATTTTCCCGTTTTTCTTTCAACACCATTTTTTCAAATGTTTAATCCCGATGTCTCCAGTTTGATATATAAAAAAACATTAAATACGAAATTCACACGTTCTTGGAGGTTTGCTTCACAAAAATTCATCTTTTTGTTTCATTGTTTTAGGTCACAGTACAAGATGTTTTGGAAATGTAAGTATTGTGCTTTAAACTGTGAGAAGCGAGCACAGCTATTTAAACATTATAGGCTAAAACTGTTGTAACATTTAGTCATGAAACACTGCAGAGAGCTTTAGGAATGGGTTTTAGGGAAGATGTAATTGTCCTTCACTGTGTGTTGTACTCTGTCCACTACTTTTCAGACCACTGAGCCAACAGACATCAGGTCTCTTTGTCATCTTGGGGGATAATGCTTCTGTCTTCTTTGAGACCTGGCCCTTGTTCCATGAAACAGGATTAAGGGAAAGTCTGCCTTATTTCAAGGGAAAGTAAGGGAAAGTAAGCCAGACTTTCCCTTAATCCTGTTTCATAGAACAGGATCCTGCTATGTAAGTACATTTTTAACTGAGAACTGTTAATTGTTCATGTAATAACCACATCGAGCTCACTGACTTATGGCTGTAGTTTAAAATACTGAATTGATTTATGGCATGACAGAATTGTTTGACCACAAACACTGTTTAAGTCTTTAATTTCTTGTTGTTTTTACCTGTCTTAGATTTTTTTTTTACTATGGCAGTAAAATTGAAACAAACAGTTTGACTACTGCTTGATAGTTAAGGACAATGGTGATTCAGTTGGCTTTTCATCTTTCTCTATTAGGATGTAACAGACAAGGACTCCTACAGTGAAACTATAGTGGGAATCCTCTGCATTGATGAGAAAAATCCTCAGATCACCCCATCAAGAGTAGGGATCATCGTGGAACGGATTTTGGTAATGGAGGAACTGTCCACTCTGCATCGGGCCTTCTATCTTCTTTTTTATTTTTGCCCTGCACCTCGACTGCCCAAAGTACATGAAGAACACTTTCTTCTTTGTCCAGCAGGTTATTTTCAACCTAGGTAAAAGTGAACTGACACCAAAAATTCAGGTGTTGAAAAAGCAGCTTGCCATGTAAAACTGTGGTTATACTTCAGTGATGGATATTGGTGCTTGGTTTTTGAATAATGCATATTTGTTTACTTTTGTGCAAAGTTAAAAGTATGGGCTATAGGTACTATTATAATGGCATTATTTCTTTTCCATAGTATTTTGTTTTAAAATATTTTGATCTGAATTTGGTTGACATTTATATAATTTTTACATATTTATATATTCCAGTTTAAGCCATGTTCTGGTTTCAAATTAAACTCTTCAATTTAAATATAATGCAGATGTTATTTTTATTGTAATTGTTTGGTTTATGTTTACAAATTTAAAAAGTTCTAGTTTAATTTTAATGAATAGAAGTAAAAATATACTAACTATCTAAACATACTAAGTAGAAATAACTTGGGAAAAAAATTATTACAAAAAAAATTCAACTTAAGTCAAATTGGAATTTAGCAAAGTGAACTCAAAGGTTCTTATTGCAAGTCATTGGTACCATCAGTTATCTTAAGTTAATTAACTTTGATTTTTAGTATATTGAACTTAAAATAACAATTACATTCTTTTAAGCATTTAAGTGGAATTAACTCAAGTTTTAATTATTCATTACTTAACTTCTTTTAGGGCAAGCAGTTTCCTCAAATTATCTAAGTTAATTTAACTTATCCAGGCTTACAGTGTGGATGTGGAGGTATTTTAAAAGTTATTTCACATATATTCCAAAAAAATTTTGCTGTCAATTTCACTGTGTCTAGACAGAATAGGCTCTGAAAGAGTCTCATATATGGGTCCTTAACATCAGGTACAGATAATATAATGTCTCAATGTGTCTTATCATATAACATTTCAGAAATAACTCCAATTTTCAACTTGAAAGATAACTATGCAATCAGAAGAGGTTAAGAGCAATTTGCTTGCAGTAGCAAAACATTTTTCCCAAAACATGATTAAAAGGAGGTGGAACAATATATGAAACTCATAATTTTTACTCAGATTTCAACTCAGTGTTAACTGCTATCCTGTTGCAAGCTAAGTGTTCATTTTAACACAGTCGTTCTAATTCAGCATTACAACTTCTCGAATGTGAGCTACAGGTAGGATTTGAAAGACAGCTGTAAGGTAGGTTGTGGTTTAGTTCTTCACCTGTTAGATGGGGAGCAAGTGTATCCCTGCTATTGGCTGAGAACAAAAGGGCTAAATGCTGTATCAGGCTGATGGCATGACTGGCTTATTGCTACCTTACATTTCTCCACTAGCTGTTTTGGCGGATGTCTCAGGCCAGGGCATTTTCATCTTAATGCTTGCATCCAAAAGTAGTGTAATCTGAAGGTATTTCAATTCTATAGCATTTAAGTAGTAAATACAATATTAGGATCTAAGTTTTAATACAAACCTAATGCAAGTTATCCACATGAAAAAATAGGCAAGGTTCACGAACGTTCTAATTTGGCCTGTCTCATGCATTGTAAAACATTAACATTGCGCATAAAAAAGTTGTAAGTCTTAAGCACAAACTTGTGGAGTCCATGCAAGTGCACATCATCAAAGCAAAAGAAGGAACCAACTGAAATGTACGAATGTATAAAAATTCACTCTTAAACTGTTATGCGGTTATGTTGATAATCTTTTTTATAAAATGCATAAAATTAGGAAAAACATGCAAAACAGAAGTATTTACATTAGGGGTTAAGCTTGCAATATCAATATACCATCTTCCAAACCTGGCCTCTGGCCAACGGTGAGTGATTATTTAATCCTGGGGGGCAAACGAGAGCCACTGTAACGGTTGGAGGCCTCTAAATACCCAACTGAGGTCTTTTCTCAGTTGGGTATTTAGTTTTGGGTCTTTTAGTTTGAAGGCTGAGCACACCGGCCTTGTAGTTGTTATACTATGTGTTTCAGCTGTCCGGTGTGCTCAGAGGGCACAGTTTCTATTGGTTAGTGAGTTAAGTTTGGTGTATTTAAGTTTGTTTGTGGTGGGCCGGAGTTGTCGGTCCACCGTCATGCAATGCTACTTTGTGTTCTCCTGACTCCTTTTGGTTTAGAGTTTTGAGTTTTGGTTTCTGGCCGTCGTGCCTTTTGTTTTGTTTAAATAAAAAGAGTTAAGATGGAAGTCTGCGATAGTGCCTGTCTTCATTTGGGAGTCATGGGGATTCCTGACAGCCACTTTCCAATGAAACAAAATGAGAATTGAATACTCACTGAGAGACTGATCTTATCACTGACAGACTGATGATCCTCTTAATCAATATCCACAGCACTTTTCTTGAATAATCTGTCTCAGCTCAAGTAATGTGGAAACATCACAAATATGCCAGAGACACTTTACACACTTGTGTTTCTGCTCAGAAACTTGTAAACTAACTTTGTTTTTGAAATAGCTGAAAAGATTTTTGTAGTTTGGTCACAGTTCAAGCTCAAATAAACAAACATTATTCATACCTGTAATCCTCTCTAGCAATCCTGGTTCTCTCAATCCCTATTTATTTTAAATTTATCTGGAAACATCTACCATGTCACAAACACATGATACATACATACATATGAGCCATTCAAGTTAACTATTACACGGCCTACTAGGCTTAGACATGCAATGAATGTAGTGGTCTTACAATAATTACAGTATGTAGGCTACAGTATGTGATAATATCAGATGCCCTCTGCACTGAACATCATTATTTTTAGGTTAAGATCTACACTTTTTTTATGATGTCAAAAACTATGGCTACACATGGTGTCAGTGCTCATTGGGACAGAATGAACTTTGAATGAACAATGATTACAAATGGCTTGTCTGTTCTCAGTCACAGACACTATGATCTCATGTCATGAGGCTATTTATCATTTTTATTACCATTAAAGGTGTCTGTGAATTCTATGAATCTGACACCTGGTTGTAGACCAATTAAATTTTTTAATTCATTTTTAATTCATTCAAAAGCTTTTTAATATCCTGACCTTTTCACTCCCTTAAGTCAGATTTATGATTAAAACACAGGTGGAGCATTGCACAAGCTCACAAAAAAAGCAAACCTGTAAAATGGTAACTGACCAAATATATACATTTGGGGTTTTTTTGTTCTTTTTGTTTTATTAAGGGCAGCAATAGCATAGGCACAGTATCCCACATTTTAGTTCTGCTTTAACACTGATGAATAACTGGTCTCATGGGAACCTACTTTTTCAGTAATCTCTCCAAAATTCTTTTGTTTAAATAATTTGTTTGTTTAATTAAGGTCATATAAATGTATTGGGTGCTTGTTAACTAGAGACATACAGACCTACTGCTCTGCTGATTGTTGTTTGACTGGCATATGAATGATATGAATACACCAGTGCCAGTTAGGCGGTCTAAGGGTGCTTTCACACATGCCTCCTTTAGTTCGGTTGAATCGCACTAGAGTTCGTTTTCCTAGTTGGTGCGGTTCGTTTTGGCATGTGTGAATGTAACAGTCGCACCGGAGTGCGCACCAAAAGCGGACCAAAAAAGCGTACCGAGACCTCCTGGAAGAGGTGGTCTCGGTACGCTTTCAAACGAACCCTGGAGCGGTTCGTTTGTGGTGAGAACATGATCCGAACTCGAACAGACCCAATTGCAAAATGTATTGCGCCTTTTTGCACTAATCCAGCTGCCGTAGTCAGCTGCGTTGTGCATTATGGGATGAGGAGACGTATTTGTTACCGTTAGCGCTTTAGCAACATAGCCCCAGATCCTTAAATTCATGGATGACACGACAGTGGTCAGACTCATCTCAGGCAAGGAGGGTGAGATGGCATACAGGGATGAGGTTGAACGGCTGTCAGAGTGGTGCAGAATCAACAACCTGCTTCTTAATACCACAAAAACAAGGAGCTTGTTATTGACTTAAGAAAAAATAAAACTGACACCCAGCCACTCATCATCAGCGGGGCCTGTGTGGAGAGGGTCCCGGTGTTCAGGTTCCTGGGCATTGAGCTAGAGGATGACCTGACCTGTAGCGCCAAAACCAAGGAGCTGCTAAAGAAGGAATAGCAGAGACTGTATTTTCTGAGAATCCTCAGGAAAAACCAGCTCCCCAAAAATCTGCTCCTCGCCTTTTACCACTGTTCCACAGAAAGTGTACTTACATACGGACTGTGTGTGTGGTATGGCAGCTGCACTTCCTCAGAAAGGAAAGCGCTCCACAGGGTCATCAGGTCAGCAAAAAAACCAATTGGCTGCCCCCTCCCCACCCTGGAACAAATGTACACCTCCCAATGCCGCGAAAAAGCAATAGACATTTTACAGGACTCATCTCACCCCGGTCATTGCCTCTTCCAGCTTTTGCCATCAGGCAGAGGACACAGAACAATGATAACCAGAACAAGTCGCCTTAAAAACAGCTTTTATCCAAAAGCAATCATGACCTTGAACTCAAAATAGAACTGTTAGCCATGTCTCCATAATGTGCAATTCCTTCTCACACTGTGCAATAGATTGTAAAAATCCAGTGCAATTTGTATTTTGTATTTTCATATTTATTCATACCAGTGCAATTTGTTACCAGTGCAATTTGTTACCAGTGACATTTGTATATAATTTGTATACTACTATTACTATTTGTTTGTTATTTAACTCTGTCTTATTTTATTCCTGTCGACTGTACCTTAAATTTCGTTGTTCTTTGAAAAGTGACAGTGACAATAAAGATTTAACTTATATCTTATCTTATAAAGTGGTCACACCAGTTTTTGGGCAGAAAGAAAAAGAAAATATTGTGCGTCACAGAAAATACGATTTCTCACCAGTGAGGTGTGTGAAGAGCAAGCTCAGAAACCCATGCAGAAAAAAAGACAGAAAAACAATGTCAACCCTCAATTCCCAATAAACATGTACAGACAAAATCCACCCTGACCTCACTTTTCTACCAATCATTAAACATATACCACCAAAGCTCAATAAAGGGTTCTCTGGAGCAATGACACTGAGAAACCACTTTGGGTTCCCAATGGATCCTTGAAGGCCAGGCACTACAGGTCAAATGGCTTGTCTTTTGTAACAAAGGAATATTCTGTAACACAAGGACTCTTCGTCAGTTGACTACTAATATTCCTACAAATATTTTTGTATAGTAAAAACATATCCAGCTATTCAAATGGAATGTTATTTACCTAAATATGCATATTTTAAAGGACACAAGGAATTAAAATCTTTACTTAATTGTGAGGAGTAAAAGACTAAAATGGTCAGTTCTGCCATGAACATCTTGCCTTAAAAGGATTACCTGATTAAAGGAATAAAAAGCATTTACATATGAGGAAACTGTTGTTTGGTTGTACTTCAGGAATTGAAATATTCTTTAGAAAACCAAGGGCAGTTTCCATGTTGTTCTAAAGAATTGCCTTGGAACCTTTGCTTTTAGTTTCACATAGTCCTCACATACAAACAACACACTGTATTTCTCTGTTCATTTGATCAGCCAGCAACATAAATGAACAATTTTGAGTCTCACACAAAAAATACATTTACACACTAGAGGGCAGTACAATAAGCGTCACCGCAGTAGGCTCAAACAGCACACTGTCATGCGCCTGCTCTGTGAAAGCTCCGAAATAGACTGAAGAGCAAACACTTGTCTCAAGCACTCACCAGCATTCACAATGGCTTCCACCTCCAGGATGGTGATATCACCTTTGTACAGGGAGACTTTGTCACACCATGAGACAGGGTGTTCCTCCTCTTCTTCTGGTGCTGAGAAAAGACAGAAAACATTTGTGATTCTTTTTTAGTTTGCTCTTTCTTTTCCTAATAACTAAAAAGTAAAGTCTTCAACACTTACAAATTGGTAAGTACTCCATTAGTGCTAAAGCTTCCATGACTTCTATACAAATAACAGCAGGTCCTTTGAAGGTCATATAGATCCATGTTTACAGGACCTGTATCCTATATTTTTTCTTGTTCATTTATGGGGTTTGTGTGGCTTTATGTACCAAAAAGAGTCATGATTCTAATCATTTCTAACCATTTCAAATTAAACAAGTAGTTTTTTGGTAATTTTGCCATGTGTAAACTCCCTTCTGATTGGCTGCTCTTGGTTGTGCCTTATCTGAAAAATAGTCCAGGCTGAAACACAAACCTAAATGTGAATGGGCAAAGCTAAATGGCTGAATAGATGAATAAACACACAAATGTATTTGTTTTCATGACCTCACGGTCTGTTTAAATAGGTTAATTTGTTGAATTAAATGTTTTGAACTTTTAAATAGTGTTTACATACCATTTTGGAGTTGCCATTCATGTATTATGCATGGTAAATTCACTTCCAGTAATTGGAATTTGAATTGCATCCAGCTGAAGTGAAATGGAATTGGAATTGCATTGGAATAACAGGAAACAGAACTGAATTCAAATAAATTACACTTTTTTTTAATTACACTGATTTACAAAAGAGTACATTACATATTATGAATCACACAAATGACATTAAATAAATTCAAAGGAGTGTATTTTTCATGTTATACATTATAATTTACCAAATTGCTTTTATTTTTTTATTAATAAAAATAAGAATTTGCATGTTTGACTCACACATAACTGTCCATAACAGCATTTTACTAAATTAAATTAAAGCAGCATTTTCCATGCAAGATGGTTCTTAACCTAGTTGTATATATGAAGACTTTTTTTGCTTATACTGTATGTCTGATCTTGGTCTGTTTTGAAACTATGATTTGTGTATGAACGCTGGACTGCAATATTAACACTGAGATTTGGAATCGCTATTAAACTCGAAATGGGTGAGAGATCTGAAATTTACCAGCATCAAAAGAGGTAACAATTTACCTAAGCCTGCTGTAAAATACAGTGGAGTCTGACCCTCTCATGTTCTGGAAGGAAAATTAGAACCGTTTACTGTATATAGCTAAACTTGCATGCTGGTAACTAGCCATTCCTGCATCATCTGCTCATGTGGAATGTGTTTTCATTTCTACTGGCAAGATATTTAGGCCTGCAAGATGCTATTATAATGATGGCAAATTTCAGGGTGTAGTAAATAATGACACGACATGTGATCTCAAATCTATTCTCAAAAACAGTACAAAAGACAGAATTTCATTCAATTAAACTGCACTTCAATTCCAGTTTAGTGTCCTGCAGTTTCCTCATTTTAACTACAATTATTAATTCCTGAACTGGCCCCAACCCTGTACTACATAAAACTGTTTTCCCTGATATAGGTCATTTAAAGGTTATTTAAAGAAAAACATACACCAAGTAACTGCACATGAAAAATTATATTATATTAACAAGAATAAAGAAAATAAGAATATAATTACTAACAAATTTAACCTTGTGGAGGCAACAGTAGCATTATTAAAATGCCACCCACAAAGAGAATCATTTGAAACACTAATAGTTAGCATGATTCTACAAAAAGAATGGAATCACTACTCTTGGAGGCTGTCCATTCAGTTTTACTTTGTAGCAAAAAACAAATCACAGATATGACACAAAACAACTGTGTTTAACAGCTGAACATTCTAACTTTGTAAAACAGACCTCAAAAAACTTAAATTAATTGTCATAATTATTGGCATATTTTTTTAGATCAAGTACAGGAAAAAAAAATATGGAATCGCTCAATGATGAGGAAAAAATTAAAGAATCACCTTGTAATTTGCATTTCTACAACAAATACCTGCACCAGTCTAATTATGCAAATTAGTCTGCAGTAAAAAGAGAGTGCTTGCAGACCTTAACGAGCTGTTGCACCTGGCTGATTGTTAAGAAACATGGCCGTAACAAGAGAACTGTCAGTTGAAACAATGAAAACGATTACAAAACTCCTTCAAGAAAGTAATTCAACACGGAGGGTGGCAAAAGATGTTGGTTGTTCACAGTCAGCCGTGTCTAAAAGTACAAACTTTGTGGGAAGGTTGTAAAAGGCAAACATACTGGTAGACCAAGGAAGACATCAAAGCATCAGGACAGAAAACTTAAAGCAACATGTCTTGAAGATAGAAAATACACAACAAAAGAAATGAAAAACAAATGGGCAGAAACAGGAGTCATTGTTTGTGACCTAACTGTAATGGGATTTACGTACAGAAAAGCCAAACCATCATCAACACCCAAACAGAAGAAAACAATGTTAAAATGAGCTAAAGAGAAGCAGTCAATGACTGTGGAAGATTGGATGAAAGTGGTATTCTGTGATGAGCCCCGAATCTGCATTGGCCAAGGAGATGATGCGGGAACTTTTGTTTGATGCCATTCCAAGGAAACATATAAAAACGACTGCCTGAAGAAAACCAGCAAATTTCCCGAGTCATTGATGATGTATGTCAGGCAAAGGACCAGGGCAAATGGCAGTCATTACCGCTACAGTCAATGCACAGCTGTACATTGAAATTTTGGACATTTTTTTTTCCATTTCATATACTGAAAGTATGTTTGGTGACGAAGAAGTCATTTTCCAGGATGATAATGCATCTTGCCACCAAGGAAAATACCTTAAATCTTTTCTTGAGGAAAGGCATATCAACTCACTGACATGGCCAACAAACAGGCCAGATACAAGAGAAAGTGGGAACAGTTTAAGCCGCGGCGCCACTCAGCAGTGCTAGCGTTAGCCATGTTAGCTAGCGGTGCCGTTTCAGATGCCGTGCAGAACGCCGGTACTGTTACTGTACTTTAACACCGACTTGCAGGTTGTGCAGGTCACCGTGCCATTTATGTGTCTAGAGTAAAGGATCACACATGTGATGTGTGTCTGTCTCCTCTGCTGCCGTGTCTCTCGTCTTCTTGTGGTTTTGTGTTTATTTTCCAACGGTACCGCTCTTTTTATGAAGAGACTATTGTAATTGGTTAAGTCACGGAACGCGTCTCAGTGTCAGCCAATCAGAGGCAGAGATTGCATTGCGTACACATTGCGACATCTCTCAGGGGACGTCGACTTGTGCCTCTGACAAGTCGACTTTTGTGTTAATGCCCTAATATACATATATACAATGAATATAAAACCCTGTTTTGTTTCGTTTTTCTCTGTAAGACAGATAAAACGTGCCAGCATTCAGATGAACTACTAATCATTGTCAACTCACCGTGAAGGTAAATATTAAATCACATTTCTTTTCTTGAGTGCTTATGACAGCCTCAGAGGAAATGCAATAAGGTATTACATTGTTGTATAAATCTAAGTCAATCTTTACATAATTCCACATAATTTCCACGTGTTTTGAGAATGATACAAAAATTCTTTTTCACAAAGTTTTTAAAATCTTTTTGTCCGAGGTTTATATGGTGTACTAAAGTATTATTACAAGCATTTTAGATGTTTTAAAGGCTTTTATCGCTGATTAGATCAAGTTTAAAAGAGTCAATATTTGTAGTATTTTCAACTTTTGGGTCAGATCTAGCAACCTGTTCTTGAATAATCAATGCTTGGATTAGTTACTCATGGCTGTGTTCTTAGGCAAAATTGTGAGTGAGCCCACTCCCTTGGATGATAAGCAGCCCCACACATGAATGGTCTCAGGCTGCTTTATTGTTGGCATGAGACAGGACTGATGGTATCGCTCACCTTTTCTTCTCTGGACTATCATTTTTCCAGATGACCCAAACAAACGCGAAAGGGGCTCCATCAGAAAAAATGACTTTACTCCAGTCCTCAACAGTCCAATCCCTGTATGTTTTGTAGAATATCAGTCTGCCCTTGATGTTTTTCCTCCAGAAGTCTTTGCCTCACTTTCTTGGGCACCCTAAAGCCTTCTTCACGACAGTTGAACTTCTCTCCTAGAAATTCTTGATGATCCGATAAATGGATGAATTAGGAGCAGTCTTACTAGCAGCAGTATCCTTGACTGTGAAGCCATTTTTATGCAAAGCAATTATGACTGTACGTGTTTCCTTGCGGGGTGGCGGGGTGGCACGGTGGCACAGGGGTTAGCACTGTTGCCACATAGCAAGAAGGTCCTGGGTTCGACTCCCGGGTTGGGCGCAGGGTCTTTCTGTGTGGAGTTTGCATGTTCTCCCCATGACCATGTGGGTTTCCTCCGGGAACTCCGGTTTCTCCCTGGCACCAAAAACATGCATGCATTGGAGATAGGTCAGTTGAGCATGCTAACTGCCCCTAGGTGTGACTGTGAGTGTGAATGGTTGTCTGTCTCTGCATGTGGCCCTGCGACATGCTGGCACAAGAGGAAGAACAATGATGACAAGCACCACCCTCATGTGGGGGATTAAATGCAGTGCAAATGGGTTTATTGGTATTAAATTCATTTTCATGGCAAAGAGGGACTTAGCAAATAATTTGATCAATCATCATAACATTCTGGAGTATATGCAAAGTGCCATCAAAACAACTAAAGCAGCAAACTTAATATTTGTGTCATTCTCAAAACTTTTGGCCACGAGTGTAAGTAATTAGCATGCTGAGACACGTAATTTTAGAGAGCTAGCTATCAGGATCTTCTTATGCTTTTCTCTCCTAATTACTACAGCTTGCAAGCTATTGAAGTCATATCAAGTTGAATGAAGTTACTTTCTCTATTCTGAAGTTAGGCTTGTGCATGTGAATACATGAGTAAGCGTATTTAGATCCATATAGCTATTTCCTTGAAGTGGAGATTACTCTCTTTCTAAATAAATCATAAACAAGGCACAATTCTGAACAAAATTTTTTAACAACCTGGTTTAAAAAATGAACTGGGGTTTTATTAGAGATCTGGAACCATGGCATAAAACAGTGGTTTGCAGTCCCAGGTGGGCTGCATTTGCAGTCTCAGATAGAAGCATGCAAAACTATTCATTCACTTAACTGTCAGGGATTGGCAATGTTTATGACACATTTATTTGAAATACCAATTTCAAATACAAAACTAGATGAACTTCTACAAGAAAACGCAAAGTATGATTGCATGATTGGAGTCACCCAAACATTGGTTTTATGGCCAGTTTCAGAGGCTGGCTTCTTACTGATGCCAGGGCCATAAATGCAACGGCCCTTACTAAGCTATTTGTGGTTAAGGATGGCTGAAAGCACAGTCACTTTCACTGGCTGTTGTTTTTGATTAAACCACAACAAACAGTGAGACACGTCTCCTTTTTTTTTTTTATAACCAACCTTAGCTTTAGTGTCTTCAGTTCATTTAAGAGTCTGCTGTGTGTTTTGCTCCACGTTTTATCTCCACTTTTTGTCCTTTTCCAACCTCCGTACTCATTATGTCACAGATTCTCTTTACAACACTTTAAAGGACACTTGACAGTCCTCTATCTCTCCCCATTTATTACAGATTGTCATGTCTGGGTTATGCCCCCAACAGCCTCCATCACCAGAGTACTAGTACAGAAGTCCCGTCCCGTCAGAAGTGACGTCATGGTTTATGTAGGTCTGAGCACGGTGCCAGGCAGCTCCGTTTTTGGTTGTTTGTGTTGAGCCCGCTTGTGTGTGTTAACAGAAAAGCCGGACGGTTAAGAAATGCAGGCGTGCGATCACCCATCACCAACCCTGTTCTTATATGACCTTGGCTCGCGCTTCGAATGGAAGACGGATCATGGACCGAGCCTGAGAAGTGAAGCCAAGTGTGCCTAAAAGCATCGGGACCGACTCAGATGCCCAGCTGATCGTATCCCCAAAAAAACCCTGCCCGGAGGAGAGTGGAAGGACATCGGTGATTGGTGGATTAAAGCACCATTTCGGTTCGTGGACTTGTTTCATTCGGAGCTCATTACACTCACATCTTGTTCTAAGTTTCGATTAAACATGACACAGATCAATACTCAGCCGCTGTGTACAAGCGCAATAGGGCTTGTACACAGCTAAGGCTAAAGCATGAAAGGCACATGTCAAAAATAATTTTTTTTTGTTTTCAATTACTGCCTTGAAGGAGCTCCAAAAATTGGGCTAAATAAAAACACTAATAAGATTTAATAATAATTTGTATTTCACAGGCTTCATATATTGTATCAAAGTACTTTAAAGTATTATTTACCATAAAATATTTTTCCAGGTTACAATATTTTCTGGGTAACTATTTGGCCCAAGCAGCAGCCTTATTAGCCTATGTTGAGGAGAGCCGTGCCCACCCTGCGAAATGCTCTATCTGTCCAATGAAAACTTTTGAGAAAAAAAACTATTTGGGTTTCAAAACTGAGCTGCTTTCCTATTGGCTCATTTGAGTGGCGAGCATATCCATCAGTGCCTCCTACACTAGACAGGCACTGTGCAGCTCCTCACCCTGTTCACTTCGCCACGCATTTTGCAGCACATCTTGAACCTGTTTAACGCACTCTTCAATTAAAATAGCCCATAACTTCCATTCTTATTTTATTTTCTGCTTGTTAAGACCAAAAGCCGCATAGGTGGCTTATTAAAAAGCTGACATCTTCAACCCCTGTCACTAGCAAGCTGCTGGCTCCATGGTTGAGCCCAGCATCACTGCTACACAGAGCATGGCACACCACATTCTCACTCCACTCCTTGTACAATATTGTACAATATTGTACAATACTGTGCAATGCTTGAAATTCGCTGTGGTTACATTCCAACAGGACCCAGGAATTGTGAAAAACCACGAATTGGTGATGTGGTAAAAAAAATGCCTAAAAATGCATATTTTCATAGTCTAAACCCTAAATATATCACCCAAATATGCTTCCAAAACACTTTAATTATGCGTATAAGCAGGGTAAATACAGTAATAATTTCATTTGTAATAATAAGTTAATATTTTATAATAGTTATATTTTATATGAAAATTTAGCTGAATTCACGTTAATATTTGTTACACAATTAGTAAATTATATTTTTCTTAATTTAGCACTAAAATGCATGGAAAATGATATATTTTCATGAAAAAAGCAAAAATAAAGTGCAGAGGACATCTGCAGTTTCCGCAAACAATTCTTAGTTTGGTTCTAAGAAAAAAAATCCATAAACTGAGTATTCAGAAAGAGAAATTTTGTCTTTCTGGCACATGAGAAAAACATCACCAAAAATCTAGATATGAATGAATTTCTTTCAGAATTTCCCAAGAGTAACTGCAGACTGGTCCTGCAGATAATTTCCAGGTTAAACACTGGAAACTGCTCTCCTATAGCCTCCCTAATGACTACAATGAGCCATGTTTCTGTTCATGCTCTCATATGTTGTACACATTTGAGCAGATATTTACCTTGTAAATGCAGTTTACAAAAAATAATAAAACTTCCATTGCTAATTTATTGAACAACAGACCCAAATGCTCTATCCTGTTAGCTGAGTACTCCTTAAAAGAACAAAGATGCCAAAATGTTTATCTCTTGGAGCAGTGCAAAATAAAAATAAAAAAAACTTAGTTCACTAAAGAACCTTTCAACAGATTAAACACTTTGGTAAATGAGACATGCGATGGAAAGAATCTTTTTAAAGAAACAAAACTGGTTATTATATGGTTTAATAGTAACGTTTTTTTAAACCATACATCCATGCCCATGCTGCAAACCATTTAGAAACCTTTAATATTGAGAGTATCATATAATATATATAATATTATAACCTTTAATATTAATATTAAGAGTCTAATTACTCTTAGAACTGGAGCTATGGGGCTAATGTTGCTAACAAACACTACAGGTCAATAGCCACACTTCATCAACTTCACTCAACCTACTTAAACCACATTATTCTCATTAAAGTGTCACAAACTTGTAGATATGGCTTAGAACACAGTGTGACTTAATGTGAGAATTATAAATTGTCAAACTGTTCCGCACTCCTGCTCCTGAGGTTGTTTTTGTTATGTAAATGCTTAGTTACATAGTGAAGTTTTGTTGATTTTTACAGTTCACAATAAGTCATGCGTCCTAAACCACATTCAGCCTACTGTACTTTTTTTTTTTTTTTTTTTTTGCATCCATCTGTCTCAAGAGACAATGGAGTTTGCGCCTTGGCTGTGGTTTTGGCCAGTGTAGTGGCAGCGCCTGCAATGGCTTAACAGCCCAATCCTTGAGCAGCACAGTCTGCTGCAGTACTGGCTGTGTTCTCTGTCATCCGCTCGCCCTCTTCACCTCCCACTGATCAGTTTGAGTAGGCTGAGAGATGTTTTGGGGGTGTATTCTTGGAAAAGATTTGTGTGATTATTGATTGCTATGTTTGTTAGCAACATTTGCCTTAATAGCTCTAGGGAAGAAAAATTTGGACTCCAAGCATGTTGACCACATCTGGGGCAGGTTATGTTAATGCTCCAAATTGTTCCTTGAAGTCAGTAATATGTTCTTGTCTCATATGCTTATATTAGCAATAATGCTGGGCAACGATTAAAATTTTAAATTGCGATTAATCACACAGTTTTCTGCGATTAATCAAATTGTTATATCAGAATGGGGCAGAATGGGCGACGCCGACGCAGACACTGTGAACTCAAGTAAGTGTCAGGCGCATGACACTAAAATAAGAAAACAAAAGAACCAAAACACAAATTATATTATACTGAAAAACATTTATTTTTTCCTTCTTAGCCTGGACAAGGGTTTCACAAACACACGCACGCAAACGCCATGGAGGGAAACTGAAAAACATTAATTTTCTTTAATGAAAAACATACTGAAAAATAGTATGTTTTACTGAAAAACATTCATTTTTTTCTTCTTAGCCTGGACAAGGGTTTCACAAGCTCGCTTTCGTTGTTTGGCCGCATGCCTCCTTCTGGCCAGAGCCTCCTCTTCTGCCTTGGTTCTTCTGGCTGCGGCAGCACTTGAGGATGGCTGGCAGTCGAACACCCTCCGTCTCGCCATCTCCTTCAAGGCTGCTTGCTTTCTTAAAGCATTATCAGGGGGACTACAAATGCTTCTGGTTGTCAAAATTGTCAACACTTTTTCTCTGTGTTTGGATGTGGCACAGTGGGATATTAGGGCAACCCCCTTCTTGGCATAGTTTATTTCTTTTGTACATAAGGTACATCTGGCATGCCCTGCCTTATCTATTTTTCTGACAGAGGCACTGTGTGCTCAACACCCTGCACTTCCTGCCTCACTTCCACCTTGAGCCATGCCCAGCTCCACTTGCACCTCCCTGCTGAGTC
>JBBPCX010006769.1:5036-18129 GCA_037974365.1 Hydrocynus forskahlii
TATATTGATAATAACTATATTGATACTGATAACAAGCAGTAGAAGTCAATAATCTTCCAAATCTTTTTCTTAAATACTGTCACGGTTGGCTTCTGTCCGAACTGGAGAGGAGAGGAGGCACAGGCGCGGAACTCCATAATGAGGGTTTTATTAACAGAACACACAAAACAGAACACTACGGCTGAAAACTAGGCTCAGGGGCCAGACAAGAGGATGAGGAGAAAAACGAAAAGAGAAGGGTAAAGGAAGAGGAGACAGACATTGTTCCAAAAACAACATTAATGCAACACAACACAACGAGGGCAGAGCCCCTTTATATACCCCCTGACCAGGGCTAATCAGTCCTCTCGACTAACCATCCCCAGCTGTGGCTGGGGGAAAGTCCCTAGTCCTGCAGCGACCTCTAGTGGTCGGTGACTGTTACTGTGACAGAAACCCCCCCCCCCCCAAATGGCGCCACTCTGGGGTGAATAAAGATCCAGCCCCTCTGACAGCGGAAGAGGGGGAGGATGAGGATGCACAAGGTCAGTCCGCCAAGGCGGTGGCGGATGAGGTGGTGAAGGATGTCGTCTCCATGCAGGGAAAGCGGCTGGGGCGGGAGTCACGGCGTCAGGCAGTGGTGCCGGGGTGGGATCCATGGCGTCTGGTGGCGGAGCCGAGGCGGGAGCCACGGCGTCTGGCGGTGAAGCTGAGGCGGGAGCCACGGCAGATAGAGCCGAGCCTGGGGCGGGAGCCATGGCTGATGAGGTGGAGACTGGTGCGGTGACCAATGCAGGGTCAGGAGCTGAGGCAGCCGGTGCGGAAACCGACGCTGGATCAGGAGCTGAGGCTGCCGGTGTGGAATCCGGCGCAGTGTCAGGAGCTGAGGCAGCCGGTGTGAAAACCGGCGCTGTGTCAGGAGCTGAGGCAGCCGGTGCGAAAACCGGTGCTGGTTCAGGAGCTGAGGCAGCTGGTGCAGAAACCGGCATTGGGTCTGGAGCTGAGACCGGCGCGGGAACCGGCGCTGGGTCTGGAGCTGAGGCCGGTACGGGAACCGGCTCTGGGTCTGGAGCTGAGGCCGGTGCGGGAACCAGCTCTGGGTCTAGAGCTGAAGCGGAGGCCGGTGCGGGAACCGGCTCTGGGTCAGGCGCTGAGGTGGAGGCTCGTGTGGGAACCGGCGCTGGCGAGGCTGAGGCCGGTGCGGAAACCGGCACTGGCGAGGCTGAGGCCAATGCGGAAATCGAAGCTTGAAGAGCTGGGTGCAGAGAGCGGCGCACTGGAACCACGGGCGGAGAGCTGCGTGCTGGGCCCGCTAGCGGAGAGCTGCGCGCTGGGACCACTGGCAGAGAGCTGCACACTGCGGCCACTGGCAGAGAGCTGCACGCTGGGGCCAAGGATGAGGCTGCAGAGCTGATTGGAGCAGCGCCGGGATGGGCTGGAGCGGCACCGGGCTGAGCTGGAATGGTTGAGGAAGGCTACTGGGCTGAATGGAGTGTTCCTGGACTGATCTGATTGGCACTGGGTTGAACTAAATATGCATGGACCGAACTCCAGAGGAGCGTCTCACTCGACAAGCCCCGAGTGGCCTGGGCGCGGAACTCGGCCGTGTATTCCTCAACTGAGCGATCTCCCTGTCGTATAAAGAACAGCCAGGGGAATGAAGACTCACTGGAGGTGCTGGCAGAACTCGCCGGCGTCTCACCACTGTTATGGGTGCCGCCATCTTGGATTCACCGGGTCCCATGCGTGCTGGAGGAACTGACTGTCATGCTGGAGACGAGAGATGAGCCGGGTGATGAGTTAGGTAAGTCCGCTGTGCCTTGCGGGGTGTTGTATTCTGTCACGGTTGGTTTCTGTCTGAACTGGAGAGGAGAGGAGGCACAGGCGCTGAACTCCACAATGAGGGTTTTATTAATAGAACACACAAAACAGAATACTACAACTGAAAACTAGGCTCGGGGGCCAGACGAGAGGACGAGGAGGTAAACGAGAAGAGAAGGGTAGAGGAGGAGGAGACAGACAGGTGAACGATCAACTCCAAACACAACGTTAATGCAACACAACACGAGGGCAGAGCCCCTTAATATATCCCCCGACCAGAGCTAATCAGTCCTCTAGACTAACCATCCCCAGCTGTGGCTGGTAGAAAGTCCCTAGTCCTGCAGCGACCTCTAGCGGTCGCTGACTGGTATTGTGACAGATACCTCTATACAGCACCTGCCAAGCTGACTAATTTATTAATACCTGGCAAATAATGACTCCAGTGACAAACATGTCACCAGTGACAAACACAGCATATGTATGGGAATAAAATGATACATTACAAACTTAGTAAGAGGTATTTTACTGACCAATAGTCTTGATAACCTGCCAGTCAAAAAGCTCATACACTGATGTTTGGCAACTGTCTTGTCTGTTCACTTAAAGGTGGTGAATCAAAACAGATAACAGACATTCAACCAAGACAATGCAAGATTTAATCATACAGCTTGTGAGTTTGCACACAATTTAACAAGCAATGAGAGATGTTGGGAAATGTGTAGTGATTTTCAGCAGATATTACAAAGATAAATGCTTTAATGGGCACAAATAATTTAAAAAGTGCTTATAAAAATCTTCATTTTGTCATAAGTGATAAAGGCTAGAGCTGATTGAAACTGAAAATAAACAGTGCCAAAACATTTGATATTTGCTGGCTTATGCATGAATTATTTTCCTACCGCCAGTGGCACTCGATGCAGTGGTGGGGGCTGTACTTGAAGATAATGTAGGTAAGATAATGCTGAGAAAAACTGGAAAAGAAGATTTTCAGTCACAAGGGAAAATTAAAAAGAAATTTATAGGCTCACATAATGTCAGGGTCTGTGGCCGCTAGAGGTCGCCCTTTTCTGTTCTGTGGGTTCTTTTATTTTGACATGTTCTGAGCACACTGGTTTTAGGTTTGTTTATTATTAGTTTCAACTGACCGGTGTGCTCAGGGAAAATTATGTTCTGTTTGGTTTGTGGGTTTGGGGGATTTTGTATTTAAGTTCGTGTTGTGTGGTTCCTCAGTGTCGGTCCACCATCACGCTACCAAGGTTCTGGGTCCTTTTTCATGAAACAGGATTAAGGGAAAGTCTGCCTTATTTCAAGAGAAAGTAAGAGAAAGTAAGGCAGACTTTCCCATAATCCTGTTTCATGGAACAGGACCCTGGTAACTCTTGTCTCTCCTTGTTGGAACGTGTATTTATGCTTAGGCCATTGTGCCAGTTTTGGTTTATAAATTAAACATTAAAGATGAAAGTCTGCGTCTGCGCCACCTGTCTCACGAGGGAGAGGGGAGTTGTGACAAAAATGTAAAACTAAAGGGTCCTTTCTTTTTTTTACATTATTGGGTTTAAAATATATACATATATCAGTATTAAAGGGCCAGTTACAAAACAGGTGCATAATTCTGATGAATAAGGAGAGGATGGATGGGTCTTGTACTTAATCTTTAAAGAGTAAAACCAGTTAATTTTATACATGATCGTAAGGGCCACTTTAGTCGTCAGCACTCACAACTTGAGCAGTTTTACATGAAGCTAAGGTCACTAGGCCTAATGTCAAACTTGAATTTGGATAAATACATATAAAGCTCTTCAGCATTGAATGTGGAACAGTATAACTGCATTCTCCATATTTGTAATAGTAATTCGAAAAGTAATATTATACAATATCACCTCAGAAAATGTTGCGAGAACTGTCAGAATCGTTAGAATAAGCCTCTTAATAAGCTTAAGTGCTACTGTAGGTTATGTCATGTAGACTCGTGAATACTGGCTTTCAGTGAAGTGTTCAATTTTTAAATGTCACGGTCTGCACCACTTATGTACTTTCAACTCTTTACAGAAATGAGGTGGGTTAGTCGGAATGGATACTGCTGTAATATGCTTAACCATGTGTGTTGCTACTGTATTCATTTTAACCTTTTACAACTGTACTGATATGATCAAGGTATTCTCATTAATAGGGCTCATAGTCTGTTTATCAGTGAGGCTGCCAACGTTCCCACAGTGTTGAACCTCAAGAATTGAAATTAAATTATTCTTGCAAACTGTTACAAAAACAGCTTACATTATACCCAAATGAAAAAGGGATAAAAGGAGGACAAGTCTTGTCCTTTACTTCCAAAAAATAAAAACAACTAATTTTGGGTTTAAAAGTACTTTTGATTCTAAGAGCCCAAAGAATTGACCTTTTATTATTAAATTTATATGAAGTATATATAGAATATGAAGCCTGTTTTTTACACAAATCCAATACTAAAATGTGTTTTTGTTCTAATTCATGATATAATGTTATGTTCCAGGTTGTAGTATGCTAGGCCGCTGCCTGGGGAGGTATATTCCCTCTATCCATTCTTTTCTCCCACCTGTCTTTTTACCTGTCAGCACTATTCACCTTCCTTAGTTGCTCTACTTAAGCTCCACCTGCACCGACCACAGGCTCAGTCATGAGTTTAGATCACCTCCGTAACGAAACTATTCTAGTTGTCTCTATGGCATCCAAGTTTTCTTCTGACCTTTACTGGAATCCCTTTCTCTCTCCTCACAGTCTGCACATCTTCCTCAACTGCAGTGCTTCCATCTGTGTCACCATGACTCATGCCTATAATTATACTTATGTCACGTCCGCACCACCTCTGCCCCGCGGCCAGTGTTCCAGCTTGCCAGCCTACCAGCGGGAAGTGTCCTATCACGCCCCCCTCATCCGCGTACTGGTTTGTGTATGTTTGGGCGCGGTGCCTACAACACACCTGAGCAGAATGAGCCTCCGTGCTCAGCCTCTGATTGCGTTGCTAAGTGCCTGCTCATTCAGTTCAGATGTCTCTCTTTTCATGTCGGTTAATTTGAGTTAATTCCCTGTTTAGTTAGATTGTGTCTGCGTTCTCACTGATTTGTGTGTTTGTCTCTCTAGTATTTAAGCCAGCCGCTCCAGCAGTCTGATGTCGGATCACCATTATGCATGTCTTCATCTTCCTCTCAGGAGTAACCCTTCATCCACTCCTTCACCTGTACTGTTCTGATCCTTTGAGAAGGCTTTCTGGGAACAGACTCCATTTCTCGTATTGATCTCTGTCTATTGTAGGTCTTTGTCAGTGGACTTTGATTGTGCTCTCTCTTCCATTGTTCATCTAGTGCTGATCGGCGAGGCGGATAGCCCTCGGGCTTGTCTGACTCATCATGGCTGTTGCACAGTGCGAAGCCACAGCCTTTATGCTCTCTTCTTCAAGACTCCTGATTAGGAGTGAAACATATCGAGTTCGCCCTCACTATGTAGTGACATCTTCGCATCTGTGGCTGAGCGTTAACCTCAGTCTTACAGGGTTCCCACACCTTGGCTAACATCAAATTCAGGGACCTTTCAATGACTTTCCAGGACCAATATCCTCAAATTCAAGGACCAGTAGGTGGCATTTACCTACTGCTACCACTGAATATGTTATCAATAAACAATTTTAGATGCAAATGCAATAAAAGACTGTGAATGGCCTAGAAGTTGTTGGGACAAAATCAATTCAAAAAAGTGGACTGAATGTACAGCCTACATTCATGTCAATAATATTCATCGCCTACATTAATATCCACAATGCATGGATATGTCCACACTACATATATTAAGGATGTACATTACTGTTTTATGGAATTTTAGTTTTATGCATTTCTGCAGAGAAAATGCAATTTTGCTTGTTCAAATGGAGCAGTCGTCTGACCCTTCTTGTCCCCTTTCTTCTTGATGAGGCCTGAGGTTGACTAACGAGTCTCGTAGCTATGGCCTGAAGAAATTTTGAAATGGGCTTGCCGCCAAGAAACACCCTAGACACTCCATAGCAACCATCTCCTAAACCATAGCAACTGCCTTTCATGCCTTAGTATCCACCCAGAAACAGCTCTGTCTCAATACTTCTGGCCATATTATTCAGTTTAAACAGGTGTGTCCCAATACTTTTGTCTATATAGTTTAGTTTAAACAGGTCTGTCACATTACTTTTGGCCATGTAGTTTTGCATGACACCTGTGTCCCATTACTTTTGGCCATATAGTTCAGTCTAAACAGGTGTGTGTGGGGATGTGGCCCAAAGTCTCATATGAGGTTTCATAAGGCTTGGTCACAAAGCTTCTTGTGAAACTGCATTCAATTCAGTTGGGTTAAAAATGAATGCAAGTGAATGGGGGAAAAGGGATGAGCGAGAGACAAGGAAAAGACGAGTGCAGAATAACGAACGAACGACAAGATGTCTAAAAAGCTGTGAACAAGCCCGTAATTCCAGATCGACGTTTCAGAGTTGGAACGGTGTGTCTGTCTTTGGCTGCTGTGTTCTTGAACAAGCACACTAATAATAATAAAACTTAAGAAGAACAATGGTGTCACAGAACGGGAGGTGAACAAGAACTTACCTGAGACTAGGTGTGTCACCCTTGTAGCATGACGGAAGAGCCCAGACGCGGACAGAAGCGAGAGGGCCGGTTGAATCACGCTCTTTGATCTATGAACGCTCTAAATAGAGTATGATTCCCACCGGAATCTCCGTTCACAATCATGCAGAGAAAGGTTTACTCACGTGAGTGAAAGTGTAGCGAGTCAGGGCGGTGAGAACTCAATGAATGAGCGCCTAGGAAATCCCTTTTCCTGTTTATATACTATGTGACACGCTCATTTCCTGTGACCCTTGCATGTCACATGACCAGTGCATGTGACAGTACCCCCCCCCCCCCCTCCAGGCTGAGAGGACACCTGACAACGGTAGTACTGGATAAGGGATGGATAAGGGATGGATGACGGATCCAGGATGAACTGCCCGGGGATCCAAGACAGTTCCTCCGGGCCGTAGCCTTCCCAGTCGACGAGGTACTGGGTGCATGACCATGGCATTGCGAGTCGAGGATCCGGCAGACAGTGTAAGCAGGACCACCGTCGATGATCCGGGGCGGAGGTGGGTCCAGAGTGGCAGGAGTCAGCGGAGAGGTGATGAACGGCTTTAGGTGAGAGGCATGAAACACCAGGTGAATCCGCAGGGAGGCAGGCAGCTGGAGCCGGAAGGTGACAGGATTTATCCTGTGGGTGATCCGGCAGGGTCCAATGAAACGGGGGGTGAGCTTCTGGGACTCAGTGTAGAGGTGGATGTTCCTGGTGGAAAGCCAAACCCTGTCACCAACATGGAACAATCATCCCGGAGGGTGTCGGCGGCGATGTTGTTAGATGTAATGATTGTTAGCCTTCTTGATGGCTTCTCGGGCCTGAAGCCATTGCCGCCGACACCTGCGGACCAACTGTTGGGCCAATGGTACGTCAACCTTCGGTTCCTGATGGTCAAACATCGGAGGCTGGAAACCGTAGCATACCTCAAATGGGCTCATCCCGGTGGCCGAGGAGGTAAGGAGGTTGTGTGACAGATCAGCCCAAATGAGAAAGCGGGCCCAGGAGCGCTGACGATTCGCTACAAAGCATCTCAGGAAGCGCTCCAGTTGTTGGTTGGTCCGCTCCGTCTGACCGTTAGTCTGGGGATGATAGCCCAAAGAGAGGCTATCGACAGCGATCAGACGGCAGAAGGTCTTCCAGAACGTGGCGGTGAACTGTGGCCCTCTGTCCAAGACAATGTCCTTGGGGAACCCATGCAGGGCGGACTACATGCTCCATAATTAGTTCGACGGTGAATTTGGATGAAGGGAGTCCCGGGAGAGCCACCAGGTGCACGGCCTTGGAGAATCTATCCACGATTGTCATGATAGTGGTCTTTCCATCCGACTCCGGCAGACCGGTGACGAAGTCCAGCACGATGTGTGACCACGGACGGCGAGGCACCGGGAGAGGCTGGAGCTCCCCTTGGGAAGGAGTATTAGATGTTTTGGCCCGGGCACACACTGCGCACGCCTGGACGAACTCCTTAACATCACCGATCATCTTCGGCCACCAAAAGGCGCACTTGAGGAGAGAGAGTGTGCGTTGAACACCGGGGTGGCCTGACAGAGCAGAGGAGTGTGCCCACTGGAGCGTTTCTGAACGAAGGGGAGTGGGCACGTAGAGGCGTCCAGGCAGAGTGGCTGCCGGAGGGGGCTCCAAGGTCTGCCCCCGGTAAACTCGAGAGAGTCCGCTTTGGTATTTTTGGACCCCGGACGGTATGCGATGTTAAAGTGGAACTGTTCAAAGAACAGAGCCCACTACACCTGTCTGGGATTGCGTTGTTTCGCCTGGTGGATAAGATTTTGATGATCGGTCCAGACGATGAATGGGTCATGAAGCCAGTGACACCATTCCTCCAGAGCCCACTTGATGGCCAACAGCTCGCGGTCCCCTACCCTGTATCACTGCTGAGTGGGGTTGAACTTTCTGGAGAAGAAACTGCAGGCGTGCAGTTTCTGGTCTGGACCTCGCTGTGAGAGGACCGCTCCTATGCCCGTATCGGAGCCATCCACCTCAACAACGAACGGTTTGGTAATGTCCGGGTGAATAAGGATGGGGGCTAAAGTGAAGAGTGAGGGATGGAGGGATGCGTGAGAGCAGTGAGAGGCACTGCGACTGAACTGAAGCCCCGGATAAAGCGACGGTAGAAGTTTGCAAACCCCAGAAAGTGCTGGAGCTGTTTAAGCAAAGCGGGTAGAGGCCAGTTTCGCACAGCATCCAGCTTCTGGGGATCCATGGCCACACCCTGAGGAGTAATAATGAACCCCAGAAATGTGGTGGAACGCTGGTGGAAAGCGCATTTTTCCAACTTGCAGAACAGTCTGTGGGCCAGCAACCTCTTTAGCACTGCACGGACATGCTGGTGATGTTCTTCTTCTGTCTTAGAGTAGATCAATACGTCGTCTAGGAAAGCGAATACCCAGCGACCCAGCATGTCCCTCAGCACATCATTAATAAGTTGTTGGAATGCAGCCAGACTATTACACAAACCGAACGGCATTACCAGCGTTTTGTAGTGGCCAGTGGGAGTAATGAAGGCCGTCTTCCACTCATCGCCCTCCCTGATGCGTACGAGGTTGTATGCGCTACGGAGGTCCAACTTCGTAAAGATGGTGGCACCAGTGAGAGCGTCCAGGGCGGTGTTGGTAAGAGACCCCGATAATCGACGCATGGTCGGAGACTCCCATCCTTTTTCTTCACAAAGAAGAACCCCGCGGCCGCTGGAGAAGAGGAGGGTCGGAGAGTACCGTTGCGCAGCCCCTCAGCAACGTACTCCTCCATGGCACGCTGTTAGTCCTTAGATAGGGCATACAGCCAGCCGCGGGGTGGAGTCGTGCCAGGCAGGAGATAGATGGCAAGGTTGAACAGCCCTACGACGACTGAAGACTTCCACGAGGTCCCGGTACGGCTCCGGAATGGCGTTGGTGTCGATATCGGGATCTTGGGACTCCCCGGAGCACGTCCCGGCTGCCGCAGCGAGACATAGCTCATGACAGGTCGAAGCCCACCGTAGAATCTTCTGCTGTCGCCAGGAGATAAGGGGATCGTGCTGTATGAGCCAGGGGTAGCCCAAGATGAGAGGAGGAAAGGTGAGGTGAGTGACAAAAAAGGGTAGCACTTCATGGTGAGAATCGATGAGAAACTTGAGTGGGGTGGTGCGATGCATGATTGGACTTTTCTGAAGGGGTCGACCGTCGACAGCAGTGATGGTTAACGGCCGGGATAACGCTTTTATTTCCACACCCAACTGTTCAGCAAAAGAATGGTCAATAAAATTTTCAGCGGCCCCCGAATCTACGAAAGCAGCGACACTGACCAGTTTGTGGCTGCGTTGGATGTGGGCCTGAACCATAAAACGAGAAACGGTCGGTAGCGTGGAGGTGGCGATGTTTAACCCGGGTGAAGACCTCCGTTTCCTCACCGGGTCTGTCAGTTTCCCAGACGTAGCAGACATATGGAGTGGTGGTGGTCTGGTGCTGCGCAGTATGCGCACAATCCTTTACATCGGCAAGTCCACTCCGCCTGGCTCAGGGAAGCGTGTTGGAAGGAGGTGGAGTCTCTGAGATGTTAGGTATGACCTTAAATGGAGCGATGGTCGGCGTTGGCAGCAGGGTATGAGGGGAAGCCTTGGGACGGGAGCTCATGCGCTGATCAATGCGCATGCAAAGTTGTATCAGTCCTTCCAGCGTTTCGGACAGCTCCCTTCCTACCAGTTGGTCTTTGATATGAGAAGCTAACCCCTCGTAAAAGGCCGTCCGGAGGGCGGAGTCACCCCACGCCATCTGCACAGCGAGGGTGTGAAACTCTGCCGTATATTTACTAATATGGTCTCCCTGCCGCTGATGGTACAGTTTGGAGGCAACCTCCACCTCGCTATCTGGGTGTTGGAAAGCCGCCTTGAGGAGACGAGCGAAGTTGTCATAGATGTAACAGTCTGGGGTGTTTGCGCTCAAGACGGCCGAAGCCCACTCAGCTGCCTGCCCAGTAAGGAGGGAGATGAGAAGTGCGATGTGGGATCTTTCGGTGGTGTAACGATCCGGCTGAAATTCAAACACAAGTGAGAGATTAGTGAGGAACACCTCGCACTTCCCGTCTACACCATTCCATTTATCAGGTAAGAAAATCTTGGGGGTGGTTCGGGTGGTGAATTGAAGAGATGAGGAAACGGATGGAGTAGCCGACTGAGGCGGAGGTGTAGCAGCGGGAGTTTCGGAGGCATGCTGTTGCAGGAAGGCGACTTGATGTTTAAGTCCAAGCACCTCCTGCTTCAGCCCTTCTATCTCCTTACCCTGCTGCTCGACCAAAGCCACCAGCCGGTTCCGGTCCGCTGGGCTCACAACCTTAGGCTCATTCATTCTTTCACAGAACGGGAGGTGAACAAGAACTTACCTGAGACTAGATGTGTCGCCCTTGTAGCGTGACGGAAGAACCCAGACGCGGACAGAAATGAGAGGGTCGGTTGATTCACGCTCTTTGATTTATGAACGCTCTAAATAATAGTATGATTCCTGCCGGAATCTCCTTTCACAATCATGCACTAGTACAGAGAGAAAGGTTTACTCACGTGAGTGAAAGTGCAGCGAGTCAGGGTGGTGAGAACTCAATGAATGAGCGCCTAGGAAATCCCTTTTCCTGTTTATATACTATGTGACACGATCATTTCCTGTGACCCTTGCGTGTCACATGACCAGTGCATGTGACAAATAGTATGCTTGCTATGCAAGCGGCTGTGCACGTTACATTGACTACATACAGGAAACAAGAATGTAGTGCCGAAAATCTACAGAAGAAGAACAAATGAACTGTCGCAAATTAAAAGTCGGCACAGGCATAATTTAAAACAAACTTGTGGTGGCAAAATAATAACACGTTGACAGCGGTCATCATCCATGAAATTTCAATTCCCAAAAAATATTCAAGGACTTTCAAGGACACTGTCTTTCTGTGCCTGTTTTCAAAAACTTTCCAGGGCCTTGAACTTATTTGTTCAGATTCACAAACTGTCAAGGATTTCAAGGACCCGTGGGAACCCTGGTCTTAAGTCCGGAGTTAGCAAGAGGTTTTCAGAGCTTAAGTTAAAGGACTGTCCTCTGTTCACATTCCCCATGTGTTTGCATTGTTAAGAACAGTTTACCCTCAGTTAAAGGACTATCTTCTGTTGAGCTCTCTACACACTTGTTTTCAAGGACTATTTATTCTCCAGTTTCTCATAAAAGTCTTTTTGTGTTTTTTCTCATTCCTCATTCCTTTTCATCCTTCCTCAGGTCCTGGACATGACAACTCACCTATCTCTCCGCAATCCCTTTATTTACTTAACTAGCATCTCACAGGAACTTTTCTTCATTTGTCTTCTTTCGCTAACATCTTCTTCTAATCAGTCATCGTTACTTACATTGATCAGTTTTTCCTCTTTCTCTTTCTTTGTAGTAAAAATTATAAGTGATCATTTTTAATGCATTTATGTATTTACAACGACAAAGCAGCTGACCAAATGTAACATACAACCACATACGACACAACAGTAGAGCAATACATATTAACAGCATTAGTATTCATTGGTGCATTCTTACCTGCAGTGCTGCTTGAGGCATTCCTTGTAAAACCGGTAGTTGAGGTTATTCCTGAGAAAGTAGCAAGGAGAACCATAAAAGATCCAAGACATTATGAATCACCAAGCATTTTTATACAAGTTTCCAAAGAATCCATATATCAGTTATAGTTATTGAACAAAGATGACATATAAAACACTTATTACCATATTCCAATTTCATTTTTTGGCATTTATAGTGTAGAAATGTTAGTGAATTTGAGTTATAACCAAATTTGTATATTTTATCCTGTTAAAACTGAAATTTTAATTATTGATGGAATATCAGTTACCATCAGAAACCTGGACTGACAAGTACTTGATTAAATGTATTATGTATGTCCACAGTGTCCTCCACAATATTTGGCAACCCTGATTAAGATAAAAAGCCTTAAAAATATATATATAAAAATACCTTGCCTGGGGAAGGTATTTTGCCTGCAACCATTCTTTTCACCCACCTGTCTTTTTACCTATCAGCACTAATCACCTTCATTAGTTGCTCTACTTAAGTTCCACCTGCACCGACCACAGGCTCTGTCATGAGATTAGATCACGTCGGTACCAAACTTATTCTTCTTGTCTCCATGGCATCCAAGTTTTCTTCTGACGTTTACTTGAATCCTTTTCTCTCTCCTCACAGTCTGCACATCTTCCTCAACTGCAGTGCTTCCATCCGTGTCACCATGACTCACGGCTATAATTATACTCATGTCACGTCCGCGCCACCTCTGCTTGGTGGCCGGTCTTCCAGTTCACCAGCCTACCAGCGTGAAGTGCCCGATCACGTCCCCCTCGTCTGCGTGCTGGTTTGTTTATGTTTGGGTGCGGCGCCTAGCAACACCTGAGCAGAATGAGCCTCCATGCTCAGCATCTGATTGCGTTGCTAAGCATTCGCTCATTCTGTTCAGCTGTCTCTCCTTTCGTGTCTGTTATTTTGAGTTAATTCCGTATTTAGTTAGATTGTGTCTGTGTTCTCACTGATCTGTGTGTTTGTCTCTCTAGTATTTAAGCTAGCCGCTCCAGTAGTCTGGCGTGGGATCGCCATCATGCATGTCTTCATATTCCTCTCAGGAGTAACCCTTCATCCACTCCTTCACCTGT
>JBBPCX010006836.1:0-18126 GCA_037974365.1 Hydrocynus forskahlii
AAGTACAACACTCCAGTTAATGTGTGTATTCACACACCATTCACACACATACCTGATGCTATCTACCTTTACATTTGCAACCGTAGCCTATTAACTGGACTGTTAGTTGTTAGCTGCAGGGCTAATGTTACAGCCACATTCTAAGGGTAAAAAGGGTAACAATATACAGCAAAGCATAAAATTACATAGTGTTAAGTTCACTTACTTGTCCGAGGTTTGTAGCTTGAGCCAAGGAGAGTTGGTACTGATCCAGATTTTTTTCAGCTGTTCAGCAAGACCAGCTCTGTATTATGTCAGCGCATTTCCAGAGAAAATAAAATTCTAAGCAATGAGCAACTGCCATGTTTCACTCATTTGTAAGCCATGAGGTCTCTACAGAAAAAAGTGATCATATTGACAGTCGGTGGAGCTAATTTTTTAGGGGAGGGGGGTGAAATTCTCTGGGCAGGCAAAGCATGAGAAAGGGGAGGTAACCCTTCCCCTTATTACAACATGAGGGGAAAATTCCAGATCGGGTCATCTGAGCTGTCATTCTCTCAACTGCGGAGCAGGATGATCAAAGCATTCTTTACACCTGTCGCCATGTCTAGCCACTGCAGGACCATAGGCAAGCTAGGGGAGCTCCTATTAATGTTAAAAAATCTCATAAAGTGAAATTTTCATTGTCATGGGACCTTTAAGGGAAAGTGATGGTAGTTTCTACACTTTCATTTGAATCAATTTAATCGTCTGCCTCATTGCTCCTCAACTGAAGTAAGAAGGCTCCAAATCTCATTTTGCAGCTGGCAAGCTCTAACCTTGTCAGTCTGTAACCATTGAGCTAGAGGTTGCTGATGGCCCCCGAGAAGCATGAGCTCAAAGGCCAACATATTGTATCTGAACCACATTAAGTAGAAACAGCTGTAAGGCTTACCTGCTATTTGTTCTTTCACACACTGCCCACTATAATGGAAACACATACCTTATATTTTTGGGGATCACCCACCTTGTACAATTACTGACACTTTTGGAAAGCCCTACCTTGTACATTTTAAAGTGTGCCATAACTTTAACTCAGGTCACAGCATTCATAATGTACTGGAGATAATGTGCGTTTTTACAATGTGATTATTAGTTGAACCACATTAAGCAGAAACAGCTGTAAAGCCAGCTGGCACCAATTTGTTGAAGGTGAGGTCAGTGCAGAACACTGAATAACACTGGTTCTATTTACCTTCTCACTTCACCTGCTGCTCCCACACTGTGTAGAGAAAGACAGAAAGAGAGAGACCGTATGAGTAAGTCAAAAGGTTGTGCATGAGCTCGACGTGGCCTGTAGGACAGAGAGAGTCGCTAATTAAGGCCAGATTGTGTCACCAGGTGTCCTGGCCTCAGTCCAGAGCTCGCAGGGTCATTAGCCCGCATGACACGTTCCATACCAGAGCCAGCCTGGACATCACCCTGCTGACCAGCTCAACATACTGGGCACTGAAACACTCTTGTTATTACAGGAAAATGCCATTCACTCCTGTGAAAATAGTCCAAAATAGTCCAAAGTGTAAATAACATCTAGTGTGATACATACTAATATTAATTCAAGTGTAAAGTAATATTTTATCAGTATTCTGAAATGTACATTAAACACATGTTGCATATATCATGTCAATATATTCCAAATCTAATGTAATACATTTTTTTCTGTATATTCTGAACTATCAATTGAATATATTTCAACATGTTATCAATGTATTCCAAAAACTAAATGGAATCCAAAAATGAAATGGACTATATTGCAATATATCAGCTTATTTTAAACTACAAATTAAATATTTAGAGTGGGAGTGGGAGTGGGAGTGAGCGTTGTATGTCGAAACATTGTATGTCGAGACTGTTGTAACTCGAGGACCCCCTGTATTTAGAACTGTAATTGCAATATATTGCAATATGTTGCTAATATTGTGCAGAATGTAAATTAATTCTATTGTGCAACAGATAGATAGATAGATCGATTGATAGATAAAGACTTTATTTAACCCACAAGGGGAAATTCAGACATCCAGTTGATCATTCATAAATAGAATAATTAAAATAGATATAATACTAAAAATAGATAAAGAGACTGGGGACAAAGGACCTCCTGAACCACTCTGCAGCGTGGTGAGAAGAGTCGCATGCCACTGCTGCTCCTCTGCCCAACCAGGAAGCTATGGAGAGGGTGTCGACTGTCCATTATAGCTTCTAGTTTGTTCAGTGTGCCCCTTTCTACTACTGGTTTAACTGAGTCCAGCTTCCTGCCAAGCACTGAGCTGGTGTTTTTCACCAGCTTGTCCAGCCACTTGGTGTTTTTGACTGTCAGGCTGCATCCCCAACATATAGCAGCATAAAAGAGGACACTGGCTACCATAGTGTGATAAAATATGTGCAACATCTCATCACACACATCAAAGGATCTCAGGGTCCGCAGGCAGAGGAGGTGGCTCTGGCCCTTCTTGTAGAGTGCATTGGTGTTTGGGGATCAGTCCAATTTATCATCCAATATGACCCCAGGTATGACAGTAGCTGTGTCATCAGAGTATTTTTGCATGTGGTAGAATTTTGTGCTCTATTTGAAGTCCTCGTTGTAGAATGAGAATGGGAATAGTGCTAAAACTGTCCCTTGTGGGCCCCCTGTGCTGCACCTCATCATCCTACAGATGCAGTTTCACAACCTGACAAACTGACGTCGTTCTGTCAGGTTGTCTGGGAGGGATCCAAACCCAACCCCTCCAACTTGTCCCTCAGTATAAGAGGCTGGATTGTATTAAAAGCACTTGAGAAATCAATAAATAAGATTTTCAGACTCCTCCAGTTATGTGTGGGTCCTATGCAGTATATAAAGGACGGCGTCCTCCACTGGTTGGCAAACTGGAGGGGTTCCAGTGACCTCTAGCCTCATTAGGTGAAGTACTAGATGCTCCAGCGTCTTCATAATATGAGATGTTAAGGCCACCGAAAGGTAATTGTTTATCTCAGCCGGTGCCCATTCTTTGGGAACTGGTACAAGACAGGATATTTTCCACTGCACCAGGGCCTTACCTGATATTGAAGAGCCACTGGAGGGGCTCAGCCAACTGCACTGCACAGTCCTTCGAGAGTCTTGGACACACACCATCTGGGCCTGCCGCTTTCCCTGGTCGCAGTCTTCTAAGCCTTTCCTTCACCTCATTGGCTGTGAAGGATGGGGGCAGGTGACCAGATGTAATAGGTGTTGCATCTGCAGTGATGGGGAGGCTGTTGCATACAGGAGACTGCAGAGTGCATAATAAAGCAGGAGCAGCATCCGAAGTGGTGGCAGGTGGGCCATTATTTATAGGAGTCGGTGGGGCAGGAGCAGCAGCTGAAGTGGTGGGCGGGAGGACATATGATAAAACAGGGCGGGTGATTCTATCAAACCTGTTAAAACAGATTAATTGGATTTATTGGCCTTATTCTCATCATTGTCCATAACTTGGCTGTTCGTCTTAGAACAGCCAGTGATGTCCCTCATTTCCTTCCACACGAGGGACTGCTGCAGCTTACAATCCACTTTCTTGAAATAGTCGAACTATGCCTGCTTTAGGCTCCTTTTCGGTTCCCGCTGCACACACCTGAGCTTCTCGTTATCCCCCTCCCTGCATGCTTTTCTTGGTTAAAGAGCTCGATGTTACTGGTGATCCAGAGTTTATTATTGGAGAAACAGCAGACAGTCCTTACTGGAACCACGATGTCCCCACAGAAGTTAATGTAGTCTGTGATGACATCCACTCTGCTGTCAGTGTTGTTTATTGTTCATCTATGTTGTTATCCTGAGGCTCCAGCAGCACACTCCAGTCTGTACCTCAAGTCGAGTAGGTTTTTATTGTCATTTCTCCCATATACACACAGTACATAGTTAAAACAAAACAACGGCCTCCAGGACCATGGTGCAACACAAGAGCAGAACAGAACAGAACAGAACACAAGTGCAAACAGGACAGAACACAAAAGCAACAATACAACTAAACAAGACAAGACAACCTTCAGTGCAATTTACAATGGCTACATCGAAAATAAATACAATATTTTGACTGGTACTGTATTCTAGCAGCAGAGATGTACAAAAAATGCAGAACAGCAATAAATATGACTGTGCAATTTTAGAACAGCAACAACAGTTGCTATATACAGTTTATGGTCCCTCTGTAGAACATGGTGAGGACTGGGGGTGGAAAGTGAGCTCTCCTCAGTCTCCACGTGAAGTAAAGACACTGCTGGGCCTTCTTGGTAATGGAGCTGGTGTTGAGGATCCACGTGAGATTCTCAGTGATGTGAACACCAAGGAACTTGGTGCTCTGGACAGTCTCCACCGAGCAGCTGGTGATGCTCAGTGGGGAGTGATCACGTTGCGCCCTCCTGAAGTCAACAACCATCTCTTTTGTTTTCTCCATGTTCAGGGAAAGGTTGTTGACTCTGCATCAGTCCATCAGCCATTGCACCTCCTCTCTATATGCTGCCTCATTGCTCCCACTGATCAAACCCATTACAGTCTTCAGTGAACTTGATGATGTGGTTTGAGCTGTGCATTGCTGTGCAGTCGTGGGTCAGCAGCGTGAACAGTAGAGGGCTGAGTACACAGCCCTGGGGGTTCCCTGCATTCAGTGCGGTGGTGCTGGAGATGTTGCTCCCGATCTTGACTGACTGAAATCTCCCAGTCAGGAAGTCCAGGACCCAGTTGCAGAGGGAGGTGTTTAAGCCCAGCAGTCTCAGCTTCCCAATCTGATGCTGAGGAATGATGCTGAATTGAAGCCTATGAACAGCATTCTAACATAAGTGTCCTTTTTGTCCAGATGGGTAAGGGCCAGGTGAAGGTTGGTGGTGATGGCAACATCTGTAGAACGGTATGCAAACTGCAGGGGGTCCAGTGAGGGTGGCAGTTGTGACTTGATGTGCCTCTCGAAGCACTTCATGATGATGGGTGTGAATGCAACAGGACGATCTGATCCTGTTGCAGATCTGATTATGATCAGATATGCCAAGCGATCGTAAAGCAGAAGCAAAGTAAGCATCCTTCAGCATCCTGTTTTCCTTGTGGAACAATCCACATACTGAGCAAACCCAATTAAGTGGTAAGAGTGGTGTTATTAAAATCCCTTGTTATTGCAATAAAAGCATTAGGTTTCTGAGTCTGAACTTTTCCAACCATTTTATGGATGACCTCACATGCTAGTGCTGCTGCCGTTCGAGGTGGAATGTAAACAACAATGGCGATGATGTGTGAAAATGCCCTCGGTACAAAATACGGTCTTAGACCGACTACCAACAATATCCTGACAACAAATCACATCCTTCACCGTAACGTGTCTGGGGTAAAAACAACTTATGTTCACAAACAAAATCAGATCCACACCTTTGCTCTTGCAGCTCAATAGGTTGTTAAAATATTGCAAAATATAATCTTTGGAATGTCTGAAGATCTTTTCAAAATATGACATTTCTGTGTAGGCTGGATTTTTGGTTTTGCTGCTTTAGGCTCTAAAGAAGAGTTCTGAGTTGAAGATGTACTTATGTGATACAATAGGTCACCCTGTGGCTATTATGCAAGTTCTTAGCTTTGGAAAGCCAACATATTATCCCGAATAGTGGCTCCCACAAGAGTGCTCCAATGCTATAAATGCACTTCTATCAGCAGTTAAAGGCACAAATAGTAAGTTCTAATAACACTAGACATTTTGAGAAACTCTTTGGAATTCCAGTCTGAAAATCAACATAAGCATACATACATAATTCCACACAGTGGATCAGGAGTTACATATAAAAAAGAATGAGGGAGCAGGAACAGGAATAAAAGGCAAGTGTCTGACAGAATCCTTTAAAATAACAGTGATGGAATTCATAATATGTTTACAATTGTAACTACACTCTCTGATCAGTTTATAGAAAACACCTACCTTTTGCTTCCACTCACTGGCCACTTTGTAGGAAACACCTACCTTGTACTTGCGTTTACATTTACATTTACGGCATTTAGCTGATGCTCTTATCCAGAGTGACGTATATCAGTGCTCAAGTAGTCCACATCTGTTTCTTAAACCTGTAAAGCTATACTTAAATCAACGTCCACTATACAACCAAGTTACAGCACGCTAGGTACACCTGTCAAAGAAAAGTCAGAAGTTAACGCAAAAGTAAGGAAGGGATGGGGATAAGAGGGTTTTCCTTTTTGGGAGAAATACGTAAGCAGACACGAGAGGCATTATTCACCAAGGTGCTCATTGGGTGGGTCTTCAGGCGATGCTTGAAGACGGCAAGGGACTCCGCAGATCTGATCGGAAGAGGGAAGTTCCATCACTGGGGGACCAAGACTGAGAACAGTCTTAATGCATGCCTTCTGCTTATTTTGAGCAGTGGAGGCTTAAGATGAGCCATGCTTGAAGCTCTGAGAGGACGAGAAGTGACACATTGTTTGATCAGTGCTGATATGTATGGGGCTGCAAGTCCATTCTTGGCCTTGAAAGCAAGTGTTAAGGACTTGAACTTAAAGCGAGCAGCCAGAGGGAGCCAGTGACGGTTGCTTAGTAAAGGTGTCGTGTGTGTGAACTTAGGAACATTGAATACTAACCTCCCAGCTGCATTCTGAATCAGCTGAAGTGGTTTTGTTACCTTCAGTGGAAGTATAGCCAGTAGAGAGTTGCAGAAGTCCAGTTTGGAGTTGACCAGAGACTGGATGAGTATCTGCGTAGCTTTCGTGGTGAGAAAGGGTCAGATTCTTCTGATGTTGTAGAGAAGGTATCTGCACGTTCTGGAGATCCGGCCAACCTGCGGTGAGAAAGACAGATCTTCATCTAGCATTACACGATAACAAGATTCCTTACCTTCTTTGAAGGGACGATAACCGAGTTCCCAACGAGTTCCCATGTTGAGATCGTGGCTTGGTGAAGGACTCCCATTGATAAAGAGGAGCTTGGTCTTGCCGGGGCTCAGCTTGAGGTGGTGGGCCACCATCCAAGAGGAGATGTTGGCCAGACAGTCTGAGATGCGGGTTGAGGCCTGGTTGTCGCTGGAAGGGAAAGAGAGATTAAATTGCGTATCATCAGCATAAAAGTGGTAGGAACCATGTGAGGCTATTACATCCCCAAGAGAACCAGTATACAGAGAAAAAAGAAGCGGTCCAAGGACCGAGCCCTGTGGAACACCAGTGGATAATCTTCATAGAGCAGACTGGGTGCCTTGCCATGCTACCTGGTACCTCCGGTCATCAAGGTAGGAAGCAAACCATTGCCAGGCTGTGCCTGAGATCCCAAGGTTGGAGAGAGTGGCGAGGGGGATCTGATGATTGACTGTGTCAAAGGCAGCAGAGAGGTCAAGGAGGGTCTGAGCAGAAGACAGGTTGACTGATCTAGCCGCATGAAGTTCTTCGGAGACAGCAAGTAGAACAGTTTCAGTGGAGTGTGCCGTCCTGAACCCGTACTGGTGAGGGTCCTGAAGCCTGTTTTGAGAAAGGCCCCTCACTGGCCCCATTTATAGGAAAGACCTACCTTGTACTTCCACTCACTGGCCACTTTAATGTAAACACCTACCTTTATCTCAATGACCATTTATTAGAAACACCCACATTGTACTTCTACTCACTGGCCACTTTATCAGAAACACAAACCTTGTACTCCCATTCACTGGTCACTCCACCTACCTCGCTGGCTTAGACTGGACAATCAGGAGGACTGTATGAAAAGTCACAATTCTTGGGGCAGACAAAATTCAGTATTCCTCAATATTCGATGTACTCACAATGTGATTTGTTGTGTTCCAAAATAGCTGATGCCTCTCTTTCATTATTTGTAAATGTATCAAATTGGAAAACTGGAATGCAGTCTGAGTTTCTCAGACCATATTTTTGTGCCTGCTTTTGTAAAGTGTTTTGCAAAAAGGTATAGTCTTGCAATGTTATGCTAAATCCCTCAGCTAATTGTCACATACAGTAATATATAGAAAATGAAAAAATATTTTAAAATGGCAGCAGATTCTGTCTCCCCCAGAGTTGGCTTGATTTTGTAGCAGTATTATCTTTTCCTTTATAAAACACAGTTCAGTATAAGTACTCAGTATATGGAGAAGTTCAAATTCAGATCATATGGTGGCCAATATGGAACCAAGAGTGCACTGGATCTCACAACAAAACAACTCACAAAATAGTTTATCTATTTAGTGATCAATGTTGGTGTAGTTACTCAAAAAGTAATCATTTACAAATTACTCATTAATAATTACTTAGAAATACTAATTACTAATAAAACGGGTGTTATTATAACACCCTACTCTCACAGATGCATATGATGAGCTGTAAACCAAGGAAAGAGTTGGAGGTTTGAGCCAGTAGGTTCAACTGCCAGAGCACAGAGTGTGTTTAAATTCAGACTCAAGAGCTAGATTTTAAACAAAACCCCTTTATATTTATAGTCAGATATAAAAAAAAATAAAACAAATGAATATTCACTCAAAGCAGTTAAAATGTATGTACACTTTTCAATTTGATGCATCAAATGAAACTCAAGTGACAATTTGACTATAAAGGTGCACTTTCAATGCAACTCATTAGCAAACACCCCGAGATATGCAGTTCACAGTAATAATGTTGTTTCAAATCAAGTTCAAGTCCAATATCAGTCAGAGTTTCCAAAAACATGTGTGTGTTAAAGGCATGGGAAAAAAAACTGTTGTTGTGTTGCCAAAACTGGGCCAACCACACTGACGAGTGCAATAGGGTCAGTCCAGTAAATGCAGGGAAGAATCACTCTCTCAATGGGTCCAGGTGGGCCATCACAAGTCACATTCCAAAGGTAGAAAATCAACCCAATCAAAAAACCTTACCTGTCGGCAGACACAGCCAGTAAAATACACAAAAGAAATGCACAATGAATGTACACAGTCATACAAAGTAACACTATACATCCAAAAACTTGATTCTATTAAATAACACTGGCATTAAAAACAAAAAATTGGCCTTTTTAATCTCTACACACAATAGGTGCAGCAATGCGTTTATCTTTCTCCATTACAAAACTCATGTAATGGCTGCAAAAAGTTTTTACAACACTATAAAAATAGGATTAACTCTTTTTTTCGTTTGTTATACATTTTTACATCTGAGATGGCAGGTATAAAAACCTCAACAGTGCAATTCACTATTTAAAGTACATTAAACCCAAAATCTCCTTTCACAGCATATAAGCAAAATAAAGCTTACTGATCTGTTATGAGTGGATACATGCACAAAATGACGCTGCCAATGCAACTGCAGGATTTTAATGCTGTAAGCAATATTACACGAATCCTTCAAAATTCACAATCGAATCATCACCTTTCTTTCGAAACTGTGGAGATACTGTCACATTTCTGCAGTTTTAGAAACTTTTACTGTTGCCATTTGCTAATTTTTGTCGAGAACGAAATTTCTCCTCTCTCCCACACCCCACAGCTTTCTAAATGGTTGGCCTTCGTGTAACTCTGCTTGTACAAAAGTCTATTGGATATGGATTTTCACATTCACTTTCTGCCAAAATAAAAAGCAAAACAGAACATAAAAGATAGAGAACCCCTTTTTTAAAGAGTATTTGAAACCTGCTTTTTAAAAAAAAAAACTTGTCTATTGTAAGTATTTAAATGCTATTACTTAACACTACATGTTTTTTAACACTAATATGTATATGCTGTTATTATAACTCTTACTTCAATCTCTTTTTACTCTGTGATCCCCTGTATTATGTGGGTTATACCCTCCCCTCTTGACGATATGCCCTGTCCCTGGGCATCTGCAAGGTAACAAGTCAGTCGCACTGTTCTTATGTCCCTAACATGACTACTGTCTACATCTTCCAGTCCATGAAGGGAATTAACAAAACCCCCACCAAGGCCTTGAAAGAGGGCGTTCACCACCATCAACAAAGGACTACCTAGTCTTGAATACAGAAGCCTCTCAGGCTTCCCATGCTGTCTGAGAGAACAACAAAGAGGCATTTCTGTATTTTGGGGTCTATCACCCTGTTTCTTTTAGGCTGTTCAGTGATCACCGAATCTACTTCAGATACTTCGTTGTCTTGACCAGCTACATCTAACAGCAATGGACATGTCTCACCCACACTGGGAGATTGTTCAGGTAGTTGCAGATCTTCATTAAAGGGGACATTGTTTGGCAATTCACATCCAAGCAAGTGGGCTGAATCCAGAAGATTGTCACTGTTAGGTTGAACACCATTGTCAGATAAGATGTCAAATTTAAGAGGTATATCATAATCGAGTAAAGTGCCACATTAATTTGGGATGTCAGTATCAAGTAAAGTGTCACATTCAGGTTGGATGTCAGTATCAGGTAAGTTGCTCTCTTCCATCCCCTGCTGGAAGGTTACGAAGGGCAGGAGTTATGCTTTCCAGCTTGGTACTGCTGTTGGAACGAATAGTTGGAAAGACTAGAAAGCCACCTATAACCGGTTGCATCAAGCTTTGTGGATGTAAGGAGATAGGTCAATGGATTGCTGTCAGTCACTATGGTGAAGGTTGGAATTTTTCAGTAACTGCCCATTTAAGAGCTAGGAACTGAAGCTTATGGGCAGGATACTTCTTTTCACTCTTTGAAAGGCCTCTGCTGGCAAAAGCTATAGCTCTTGGTTGCCCATCCTGAATTTGGTACAAGGCAGCCCCCACCCCAATAATACTGGCATCTGTGTGCAAAATATAGGGGAGCTGGGGGTCTGCAAAACCCAACACTGGAGCTGAGGTTAACTTTTTTAATTATTAAGTTAAATGCTTCCTGACACCGGGGTGTCCACCTTTGACCAAAGGGCTCTATCGGATTGTGGTACTCTGGCCTAATAGCTGTTTTAGGTTTTTTGTTCCCTTTCCTAAGTGGTGGATAACCAGAAGTAAGTTCATTAAGGGGCTTAACTATGTGAGAGTGCCCCCAAATGAACCGTTGATAATATCCAGTGGAAGCTAAAAAGGACCAGAGTTATTTCAGGGTGGTGGGAACAGGCCAAGTTTTTAGGGCTTTAACTTTCTCTGGGTCTGTTTCGACACCCTTTTCTGAGACGATGTGGCCAAGGTATTTCACACTGGTCTGGAAAAATTTACATTTTTCTGGTGCCAGCTTCAGTCCATATTCCCTGAGTCATTCCAAGACATGCTTTAGCCGCTGCTCATGTTCCTCCAAGCATGAGGAGAAAATCGTCAGATCATCAATGAATACCAGAACCTCTTTTAGGTTCATCTCTCCCACACATTTCTCCGTAAGTTGTTGGAAGGTTGACGGCGCATTTGTGATTTCCTGTGGCATCCAAATGAACTCCCAAAATCCTAGGGGTCCTTTGTTTGTCAGTTTCTTTAATTTCAATCTGATAGTACCCCAATTTTAGATCCAGAACAGAAAAGCATTTCTCTTCCAGTCTTGGGAGGGCATACGCATCTTTAATTGTTTGGAGGTTTAGCTTCCTAAAGTCTATGCATAGACGAACCAAACCATCCTTCTTTCTAACTATAACAATAGGAGGAGCAAATGGGGACTCAGACTCCCGTATACTCCCCGAATCAAGAAGTTCCTGTAAGTGTTTTCTTACAGCATAAATATCACCAGGATGTATTGGACATGCTTGGTACTTGAAAGTTGTCTCATCGCTAAGCCTGATATGATGTTTGACAGTGTGACCAAAATCTAGGTCATGCTGGGAGAAGACCTCAGGTATGGGGTTCAACATGTTTGTTACCTGTTCTTTCCATCTGGTTGGTAAAAGGGGATCTCCAAAATCAAAACTCAAGTTTGTAGGTTGAGAAGTCTCTCTCTGCATCTCCAAAGAGTGTCACTCTTTTACCAGATGCTCTGTATTTGGCACTCGCACTACAGCATTAACATCTGCCAATACTGTCTTGGGCGGTATGACAATGTCATGGTCTGTCTCATTTTTCAACATCACAGGCTTTCGATTTGGCAAGCTGGCCAAGCTGCCAGGGACAAGCAAACCATTTGGTAGGGAAAATACTAATGGCTGCTCAACAATAGCAAAATTCTCAGAATGAGCATTTGAGACATGAACTAAAATTTTCAAAACAACTCTTTGTCCTGCACAGACCACCTTGGGCATTTTTCCAATCATCTTGGCCCACCCCAAACTACTACTGCCTTTTGGCGCATTTCAAGGGTTTTAGGACAGCCCTATAGCCATGGAAAAGTGGTTGAAAGGCAGAGGCATTTTGAAAATGAGTGTAAAGGAGTGTGTTAGTACCATAAGCACCCATTCATGGGCTGCAGAATGGAGGTGGGGGATAACCAGAGTCAAAGTTGGGATTTCAATTTTTGTCCCTACAAAGTCTTTAGGGAAAATGATAGAAAGCCCAGTATATCCTAAGTAGGGGACTGATGGGCCATTGGCATCCTCTACATCATGGAGGTTGTCTAATGGATGGACAGTCAGATGTGCAAGGTGCTACTCATAAAAGGATTGGGACACAGTTGTCACCAATCGTTACTTGTGCTGTGGTTTTAGCTCCCTCAAGGCCCCAAGGAAGTCTTAACAGATGCTCGCTTGGTTTGAGCATTCAATAGGGGAAGTGTCTTAGATTTGGAACTGGATTTATCAGATGTTGCCCCCAAATGTCCCACTATGGAAGCAGACACCAGTTTAAATGTTTCTTGTCCTTACAAATGACAGATGCTTCCCAGGTAGCTTGTCTTTCTCTCAGCTGTTTTTTCTTAATCACCACAAGGGACATTCATTACTACAAGATGAGGTGATATGGCCATCCTCCCCACACTGAAAGCAATACCAAGGACGTGGTTTGCTGTATGGCTTAGCAGTGGAATTATGTTGATTCACTATTCTCTTTTCTCTTATATGGGTCTCAGCTTGGATGCTGGAAGCAAGAGATTCTGCTTTCTGTTTAGCTGGTATCTGTTTGTGATTTGCAGCCTTTATGCTGCTTAACTGAGCACTAAGCTCGGCCACACCAGTTTCCTTAGAGTCTCAATTTCAGTGCCATGTCTATCCTCCTCTGTTCTTAGCAACAGCAATAGCTTGGCAAATGATGGGGGACTTTTCTTTCTTTGCTCTAGCCAGAGATCAACTATCAAAACATTCTCCCAGCAACCATGGCAGAACTGTTTTAAGAGCTCCTGGTCAAACTCACATGGGGGTACACCACCACACCTCATAGTCATGCTCAGTGCAACATGCAATCTCTGAAGAAACACAGATGGCTTTTCCCCATCATTCGGAAATGTGGTCATGAACCTGGCATACAGTTCATCGCCATCTTCAACTGTTCCATAGGCAGAATCAAGCAGTTCAAGACAGGAAGAAAGGCTAGCATGTGGGCCAGATGCTTAGTTATTTCAGCTGCAGGAGGAAGAAGATGGTCAATGATACAATGTGTGCAGTGCAAATCAGAAACGGAAGGGTCTTTTATGGGAACCTCAACATTAGTGAACCATGTGTCATGGTCTGCTTCATTGATGTGGTGAGGAGTTTTTCCTGAGAAAGCACGAAGCCTAGCTGGTAGTAAAATGTGGCAAACTCTCGCTACTTCGCACATGTTCAACCATCACTCACTGTACATTTGGTATATTTAAATCAATCATGGATTGGATTGAGCCACTAGGCATGACTGGAGGGGTTAATGAGTTAAGATTGGTCAGGTTTTATTGAGAATCAGTGGGCTCTGGGGCTGAACTGCATCGTGTAAGGGGTTCCTGTGAAGGTGCAGTGGAGATGAGATCTCTCTTGTCCATGAATCCTGTTGGGGAAGGTGGGCTCTGATCTGCAGAGAATCCTTTGCTTGGTTGAGGAGAAACAAGTTTTGCTAGTTCTTCTTTGAGCATTTGCTCCAAAGAATTTCCACCCAATTTGCATATTTCACAGAGTTGTTCTGCATATGTACATATTCTACATATACATGTGTAGGGGATTTTATAATTTAATTTAGGTTTAATTTTGATATTCTCCACCAGAATCAGTTTAGGCTGATTCACCCTTATATTTATAATTGATTAATAAATAGTCAATCAATAATTGATTAATTATTTAGGGGTTTCCTATAAAGCAGGGTTTATTAAGGTAATCCAGCATAAACTATTCGGCCAGCGAAATATTTCAGCCGGAGTACATGAATTAACCCTCTAAACTCTGTTAAGAGGAGCTTCACTTTCAGAAAAGTGGTTACTTGAAAAGGGGTATTAGCTAATTATTATTAGCTGAGAAGTGACTTTGCCTTATTTGAACAAGAAACTGAATCACTGGTCACGCTAAGACAACATTTATTATACCACGCTAGACAAGCACAAAACATACAAACACAAAATGAAATAAATATGAGTAGTGATGGGGTGATGGTATTACTAAGCTTACGGCAAGTTTCTGAAAGTCCCTGAACAGTGGCTTCATGAAACAAAACAACCCAGTTAATCAGAAGTACACGCACTATTGCCCTTCGCACCAAAGGTATCAAAAATGAGAAAGTCACTGTTATACTTATTCGCTGATTTGGGGTCTCAGGAGGGTTGAGGTCAGTTTCAGCCGTGATCCGGGGCTCAGAGGAGTTGACTTTGTGGAGGCAGATTGGCTTGAGTTCGGTGAAGGCTCAGATGTGATGAAGCAGAGTTTCAACAGGATTGGATGCAGCTTGTACTTCTTGAAGTTTCAGAGTTCTTGAGGCTTTGGAAGAGTTCAGGGTAGATAAAGCAGTGGAGCAGAGGGCTGGTCTGGAAGGCTTATTCTGGTCTGGCTTTTCTTCTGTTCTTCCGACCGGAAGTTCTTCTCGGCTTCAGGTGCTGCTCAGCCTTTCTGCTCCGCTCTGCTCTCTTCTGCTCACCTTTCTGCTCGATGCTGCTCTAAAGTGTCCTGTGACTAAGGCCTTTTATTGTCCCCACAGAGCCTCCTGAGCCCCCATCCTTATCACCTTTGGCCAATCAGCAAAGGGCAGGCCAGTCGCAAAGGGAAAAACCACTTTTATGACTGAGGGATATAAGAAAACTCCTGTAGTTAGAGAAGTTTCATAACTCCTGAACAGTTCATAATTTGTAATTGAAACTTGTAATTTTGGATTTGTGGTGAACAGTGCTTTACAAAGAGTCCAAACATGCGATACATTTTCAATAGCATTTCACAGATTATGGATTAATACAGATACACTCTAATCAACCATAAGTATTTGAAACAACTTTAAAAATGCATGAACATTCTAATAGTTATAATCTCCTTTTAGTAATTAAACAACTAAAATTCCTTATGTGGTAAAATCAATGAAAACTCTGTGTCTCTTTGTTTCGCTGGTGACCACGTGGCTCTGAGTTATGACCCTTGCCTATGTATAGGCTTGACTTTCCCACTTAACACAGTAACAGTTAGTTTTAAGTCAAAGGGATATTATAAACATCCCTGGTTCTCACTGAGGATCAATTTAAGATTAAACATCATTATTTCATCATGAAGGAAAAGAATAAACTTTAAGAACAGCTAAAATTTCCCACACAATTAATATTTGCTAATTACTTGGAAAGACTTAACATGCAGGATAGTTGTTGCAGACACACCTTCATGAGCAAGTAAAGTAAATGGGGTAAGAAACTAACAGAACCAGAAATAAAAGTGAATGTCTCTTGTTGCAGCGTGAGAGGCGTAAATGTGTGTGCGTGTAGGTGTCGGGGGTCTCAAGAATGGAGATGGGGGGGTGTCAGAAGACTTGTCGGAGAGTCTGGGTCATTTGTTGGTTTTATGGCTGTCAAATGGGCAATCAGCTGGCCTTCTGAACCTTCCCTGTATGGCGAGGACAAAGTTCACATTGTTGTTTAACTTAACTTAACTGGATCTTTATTGAGGCTGGTACATTCTCTCTCTCAAAAGGTGAGATAAGGCCTGTGACAAAAGGTGCTTGGGGTCACATGTTACCTGCACTTCTGCTTTTCCAAGACAGAGCACGTGGCAACTAAAGAATCTTGAATAATTTCTTTGCTAACTAATCTTGTGATCATTTCTTTGCATGGATCAGAAAACTTGATCCTACACATGGTACAAGTTTGAGAGGAGCTGGGAAGTTTAAGGGGCAGTAAGGGCTCTAATGTCTGCAAGGCACTGCCAGATGTGAACTTAATTATGTGTTTGTGGAAATCTGAATTAGGATCATCAATATGTAAATAACAGTTAATGGAACCATATTTTTGCAGAAAGGTGGATACTTCATCATTGACTGTACCTGATTCTTGCATCACAATTTCAATTTTCCTGTCCAGATCAGATACCTGAATTTAAATGTAGCAGCTGTTAACAGTACTTCAAAACGAAAGAAATTAGTCTCACCTTTAAACTCTCAATGTGCTCCTGGCTGGCTCGCTAATTTTTACTTGTAACACCCTACTCTCACAGATGCACAGGGGCAGCTGGTTGACTAGTGGTTAGGGTGTTTGCCCTGCAATCAGGAAGTTATGGGTTCGATTCCCAAGACTGGCAAGATACCGTCCTCACACACTGCTCCCCGGGCGCTGTGTTCCTGGCTGCCTGCTGCTTCACTTGGTGAATGAGTTAAATGCAGAGGGAGAATTTCGTGCTGTTCACACTGTGTGCTGTGGTGTTTTCACGTATGACAGAATGGTCACTTTCACTTTTTCACATGCAATGAGCTGTAAACCACAACCATTCTGGACTTTTCCAGAACACAGATTGCCAGTCCGCCCCTGACAGAGAGTGTTTCAATTCAGACAGAAGAGCCAGATTTGAAACAAAACCCCTTTTTATGTATAATCAGATATTTAAAAAAAGAAAAATGAATATTCACTCAAAGCAGTTAAAACGTATGTACACTTTTCAATTTGATACACTGAGTGAAACTCAGGTGACAGTTCGACTATAAAGATACACTTTCAATGCAACTCATTTGCAAACACCCTGAGATATGCAGTTCACAGAAATAATGTTGTGTCAAGTTCAAGTCCAATATCAGTCAGAGTTCCCAAAAACATGTGTGTGTGTTAAAGGCATGGGGAAAAAAATGGTTGTTGTGTTGCCAAAACTGGGCCTACCACACTGAAGAATGCAATAGGGTCAGTCCAGTAAATGCAGGGAAGAATCACTCTCTCAATGGGTCCAGGTGGGAAGGCTTGCCATCACATTTCAAAGGCAAAAAATCAGCCCAATCAAAAAACCTGACCTGTTGGCAGACACGGCGGGTAAAATACACAAAAGAAATGCACCATTAATGTACATGTAGTCATACAAAGTAACACTATACATCCAGAAACGTGACTATTAAATAAAACTGGCATTAAAAACACAAAATTGGCACTTATAATCTCTAAACAATATAGGTGCAGCAATGCATTTATCTTTCTCCATTACAGAACTCACATAATGGCCGCAAAAGTTTTTACAACGCTATAAAAACAGGATTAACTCTTTTTTTCCCATTTGTTATACATTTTTACATCTGGCAGCTATAAAAACCTCAACAGTGCAATTAATCATTTAAAGTACAACATTAAACCCAAAATTTCTTTTCACAGTGTATAGGCAAAATAAAGTTTAAAAGATCTCCTTGTGAGTGAATACACGCACAAAATGGTGGCACCAAGGCAACCGCAGGATTTTAATGCTGTAAACAGTATTACACAAAGCTCGCAGAGTCCTTCAAGACTCACGATCGAATCGTCATGCCTCTTTCGAATCTGTGGAGATTTCTGCAGCTTTAGAGACTTACCGTCACCATTTGCTAATTTTTGTCGAGAACCAAACGCCAGTTTCTCCTCTCTCCTATCCCCATGGCTTTTTTTCCCCCTCAAACTTTTTACCACCAACAGGTGGGCAGAGATACCAGGTGTACACAATTTTCTAATTGGTTGGGCTTTGTGTAACTCTGCTTGTACAAAAGTGTATTGGATATGGATTTTCACTGTCACTCTTTGTCAAAACAAAAGCAAAACAGAACATAAGAGAGAACCCTTTTGTTTAAATAGCATTTGAAACCTGCTTAAAAAAAAAACTTGTCTATTACAAAGTGTAGCATTTAACCCTTTTGTGCAGAAGCGCCCTCTAGTGGGCCCGCCGCTGGGCCGAGTTTGAAATTTAAACTTTGCTTGTTAAATATTCCTACAGTTATTAATATACAACCAAAACAACCAACTAG
>JBBPCX010006855.1:0-18122 GCA_037974365.1 Hydrocynus forskahlii
CAACTGACGAACAAAAAAATTCTTACCTTATCACTCCTAAACACTTTTTGCATAATAATTTGGAACGCAGTGTACATGTTATAAATGTTCTATCTTGTAGTTTGTATGTGTTTACTTACTTGTTGTTGTAATCAAATGTTAGTCCGTCACTTCCGCTATGCACTACATTCCAGTGCATTCAAATAAGTGCGCGATTTCAGACACACCCACTGTCTCTTCTTTAGCGTTGTAACGGTTGGTGGCCGCTAGAGGCTGTCCTTTTCTGTTCTTTGTTTTGGGTTTTGGGGAACTTTTATTTTAAATGAGATGGGTTACTGATTCATGGGTTACAGCTGTGTTTAAGTTAAAGTTAAGTGCTTGTGTTGGGTTATTGGTTTGTGAAGTTTTTGGGTTTGTATTTAAGTGCTTTTGTGTTGGACCTTTAGTGTCGGTCCACTGTCCATTATGCTGGCTGTTTTTGTTTGCTCTTCTCCTTTTGCTGAAAGCTTTAAGTTTGTTTCTGGCCCTCGTGCCTTTTGTTTTGTTTTGAAATAAAAGAGAGAAAGATGAATGTCTGCCCACGCCCCTGCACCCCGGCGAAGCACCGGCCATGAGGGAAGTCCCTGGTGCACTTCCGGTTCTCCCGCTGGCTCTGAGGACTCTTGAGCAGTAGGTTGAGGAGCAGCAGGGCCAGTTGGACAAGCTTGCTGAGGGAATGGCTGGCGTAGTGGAGGCCCCAGAGTATGTTTCAATATTATTGAATAAATATTATTCGATATTATCGAGTAAATATCACACCATTCACAAGTATGTTTCTTGATATAATTCATGACTTACAAATAAATGTACACCATTCACAAATGCATTTCTCGACTCCGAAAAAATGTTACGTGATGCACAAATGTGCAGTTACATTTACTCACAAACTGATAAACCTGCATTTACAAACCACCATATATTGTTGTGAATACCCCTACATTTATGTGTGGATTTTTGAGACCTCTCTGACAGCACTCAGTGCACAAATGTGTTTTTTTCAAAAGGTAGTCTATCATATCTCCAAAGTTTACAGCCAATCACATCAACTGAACTTTGAGCCTGTGATTTAATGTTGACTACATTGCGCTACATTCGCGCATTGTAGTGCTCTCTTGAAGGGAACTGTGTCAACACCATGCGAAAATGGCTTTGGATGGACGTTCAGGTGTAAGTATTGCTTGTTTATCTTGGTTAAATCTTTAAGTCGTGTCTGAATACAACTGAACTACGAGTATTTTAACTTGTTTAGCTGAATTTGAGGTTACGTTTGAAAAGTTAGTCAGTAAAATTATCATCCAGGTTCTGTCATTTTGACTTGCAATGCAGACTAGCCAGTTAGCTGAGTTTTAATTCAACTGCTTTATAGTTCTGCACATCCATGGCGATTCAGAGCAGTTACCACATTTGTTTAACCACTGGTATAGTTTACTCGGAATGTGAGCGTTTCCAGATAGGATTTATTACTATGACTAGCAGACTAGCAATTTAGAGTTAGGCCAGTCAATATTGATGACTGTGAAAGACTAGTCAGGTAACATAGGACAGTTGTGTCTTTAGATAATGCAACCATTTTAGTCAATTAGCTCCTGGTAAATGATTTTCTCGCAGGGAATATTTTGTAGCTGAATCATCTAAAAGTTGGAATGGAGTCATGTGATCTGATCTGAAACCATGGACTTGCATTTTTTGAATTCAGTCACTTTGTTTGTTTGTCTTTCTTCTAGGATTCATTGCTGCACTTTGTCCTGCATCTGAATCAAATTGTCCGGATTCTGGAACGACAGCCTCTGGACCTAGATCGGGGATTGGCGACTCCGGTCCTGGAGGGCACGGTTTGATGATAGTTCTCCTCACACACATTCACTATACCTGAAAATTAACTGGTGAGGTGAACCAGGTGACTCTGAGCAATGAAATCACCAAAATGTGCTGGACCACGGCTCTCCAGGACCGGAGTTGCCCACCCCTGACCTAGATGGTCTAGAATTTGCCTGCCACCAGGAACTTCTAACGTCGATAACTTTAGCTAACACAATAGAAGTGCCAGAGGATTTACTGTCTGCACTTATAAACCTTAATATTGCTACCCAGCAAGACAGAGAAAGTCTGCAAATATTTGTGACTTTGGATTTTGCAAGAGGTTGTGGACCGGGCCATCCAAGAGTTAATGTTTCAGTAGACACACTCACACACCTCACTGAACTTGGCCGGCCTTTGCATAACATTGCCCGGCTTCTAGGTGTCTCTCTGTCAACAGTATGCAGACGGATGAAAGACAGTAATTTATCTATAAGGGCCTTATACAGTAGCTGCAGTGATGATGAACTGAATGCATTGATCACAGAAATTGAAAACACAATGCCAGATGCTGGGTATCGTGTTGTGCAAGGTGCTTTTCTTGCACAAGGACATAAAGTTCAGTGGGACAGGTTGCAGGCATCCATGCATCGTGTCGATAGTGTTGGTATGCTTTCCAGGATGGCTGGCATAAGATGTGTGGTGAGGAGAACGTACAGTGTTCCTCATCCAAAGGCCATGGTGCATATTGACACGAATCACAAGCTCATCAGGTACATGTTATCTGTATATCAAAGAATTATTTGATATATTTATATGATAAATACAGTGTTGTGTCACAGTTTGTCCATAGGAACTAGAAATTGTAACGTTAACATGAACCTTGTTTTAAAACAGAATTGGAGGTTTAGTAAACATCCCATTGTTCAGATGTATGATTTATTTTAATCTAGGTATAACTGTCATCTTTGGTGGAATAGATGGCTACTCAAGGAAGGTAAGGATTTGTATTGTTGAATAACAGTAGCAAAATGTTGAAACCGCTCCCTTTGAAGTAAGAATGGGTGTCATCTCTTTCATCACTTTGTCGGTCCTTCATTTACATAGGAAGATCGCCATTTTAAAAGTGCACTTTTTGTGGTTGTCCTTCTAGATTATGTCTGAAGGTATAAAAGCACACATAACCAGCGGTGAGCTAAAACTTAGGACCACTTTGTCAAAGAAACAGTTCAATTACTATTTACATTAAGTAACTTTTTTGTGGTGTACAGAGGCAGACATCCTTGGTTCAGGAAGTAAAAGTCCTGCCACATATTCTAACCAATTCACTGAACCAGTTTATTTTAATTAGCACAACTCATCAGCCAGGTAGATGAGCTAGTCAGTGAAATCACCTGTGTTAAGAGCACAGACAGAAGGAATATACAGCAGGACTTTCATTCTCTCAAGCTGGTTTGTCCACCTCTGGTGGTGTGGATGTGTCCTGGAAGCCCCTGCTCTTTCTTTTGCAAACAAAGCTAAAATAAACAGGGTGCAGAACATTCAAGACAGTGACAAGTAAGTTGGACAGTCAGCTTAAGCACTGGCACTAGGTGTGACTCCATTATCTGGCTGGTTTAATGCTGTGTCCTGCTTTATTATGGTGGCAACATTGACACTACAAATAATTTTGATTAAGATATTCTGGTAAGGGAACCTTACATCTAAAGTATTTGATATTGAAATGCTTTTCTTCCCCATTAAAGAATCGAGCGCCTTTGGCATGGTGTGTTTGAGTGTAACAGGTGTCTATTACAGCATCTTGCACAATGCAACTATCAGGCAACTTTGGAGTGGACATCTATGTGAACACAATGCAGTCTGTAAAAAACTTACTTCAGGCCAGATAAAAAAATGAATTAAATGTTTAAATTAAATGTTTAAATGTTTAAAATACCCCCTTATTAATTAACTAGCCTTAACATTAACTGCAGCACAGTAGAAATAGAGGCATCCCAAATCAGTAAAACATTCAGTTACCGATACATACCGATACGTTTTTCCTGCAGGGAATTTGTTAGTTAATGTGATGGTTGTCTAGGCAGGTGCGGGGATGTGGTTGAGAAATATCACTCATACTAGTCCTTTGCATATATATTCCTTAAATTTCATAACCCATTTTCAAGACCAAGTCTCATTTTTAGTTTTCTATTGGGATATGTTAAGGTGACTGCCTTAACTATAAAGTTCTGTGGGAAACACTGGTTCGGATCTGCTTCAGTGTAGTAGTGTCTGCTAGACATTAGCTAGTCAATCATAAAACACTAATGTCTGAAAAGAAACATTTATTGACAAGCAACAACATACGACACAACTCTTTAAAGTGGTAAGTGTTAAGTGGTGCTACAGCTGCACAGTTGCTGTGTAACAAAACTTTTTCATAAAAACCTGAGATTCAACAATTTACTGCATCAAACAAAAACAACTGAAATGCACCAAAAAACAAACAAAAAAATCCTACACAAGCCCAAAGCCACTATTTACAGAGCTAACACATCATTAGGTCCTGGTGGAACTTGTGGTAGGTTTGGTAGTGGCTGGGAATTCTCAATGTCATTAAACATGTGAGAGCCACTGGGTAGGATGTATCCACAACGTCAACAATAAGGCTGTTTGGCAGCTGTTCCCACCCAACCCAGAACTTCATGAGGTTGCGAAGCACTTCTGCTGATGCTATGACAGTGAACATGGAAAGTGTGACATCTCAACGTTCCGTAACATCTCACAGGTTCCTAATAACATTGTCAATAATTGTAACTAATAATTGGCTAGTCTGCCAAGTCAAAAGACTTTTGCTAAACATTAACTAAACGCGTTCAAATACTTTAAATTAAGTTAGGTTGAGTCACAAATTATGGAGTTTTACAAGTTGAACAAGTTATACTTACAGTTGATGAACCGCTGGCCCAAACCATTTTCGCGTGGTTCAAACCTGAACATTCTCTGGCCAAACGTGGCCAAATTCCCTTCAAGAGAGCACTACAATGTGCGAATGTAGCGCAGTGTAGTCAACATTAAATCACACTTGCAGACTTCAGTTGATGTGATTGGCTGGAAACTTTGGAGACATATGATAGGCGACCTCTTGAAAAAACACATTTGTGCATTGAGCGCTGTCAGAGAGGTCTCAATGTCCGCACATAAATGTAGGGGTATTCACTATATACGGTGGTTTGTAAATGCAGGTTTATAGGTTTGTGAGTAAATGTAACTGCACTTTTGTGCATCACGCAACATTTTTTTGCAGTCGAGAAATGCATTTGCACCTTAGAGGGCGGGGGGTTGTGTACTGTGACGGTTGGCGGCCGCTAGAGGCCGTCCTTTTCTGTTCTTTGTTTTGAGTTTTGGGGAACTTTTATTTTGAAGTGTTATGTATTCATGGACTACAGCTGTATTTAAGTTAAAGTTAAGTGCTTGTATTGAGTTATTGGTTTGTGAAATTTTGGGGTTTGTTTTTAAGTGCTTTTGTGTTGGACCTTTAGTGTCGGTCCACTGTCCATTATGCTGGCTGTTTGTGTTTGCTCTTCTCCTTTTGCTGAAAGCTTTAAGTTCGTTTCTGGCCCTCCTGCCTTTTGTTTTGTTTTGAAATAAAAGAGAGAAAGATGAATGTCTGCCCACGCGCCTACCCTAATTTGGGGATGAAGGGGATTCGTGACAAGTGTGGAGTTTAACCTGTTAAACTGTATGTAGGTCAAGTCTAACCTAGTAAAGATGCATACTGAATAATTAATAATGGACACAGTATAATTCATAGTGGCTACTGAATAAGTCATCATGAATACAGAAAGATTGATAATAGATACTGAACAATTCATAGGAGATACTTAATACTTCATCATAGATACTGAATAATTCATAGTGGACACTGAATAGTTCAGAATAATTCATAATAGATATTGAATCATTCATAGCAGATAGTTAATAATTCATAGTTGACACTGAATAGTTCACAGTGGACACTGAATTGTTCATAGTGAATACAGAGTAATTCATAATAGATACTGAATCAGTCATAGCAGATACCTAATAGTTCATTGTAGATACTGAATAATCCATAGAGGATACTGAAAAATTCACCGTAGATACAGAAAAAGTCATAGAATAATGAATTTGTATGTTTTAAAATAAAATCAATAAATCAATAATAGAAGCAGAGATAGAGAGACAGGAACAGTAAATTCAAAATGAGTTTATTGATATATTTTTAATTGGAAAGCATCTGTAAATCAGAGATGTTGGATGCTGATCTAAGGTCTGGAGAAGATCCACCTGCATGGCGCCACCTGGCTTAGCTTCACTGTTTAAGAAATAAAGACTAAATGCATTTAAGCAGAAACCTCAGTCAATACAGGCAGTGCTGTGATGACGTTTCTTTATGTGTGTGTGTGTGTGTGTGTGTGTGTGTCTTACTGGGGTATGTTTCCTGTGATTATGTTTCTTTATATGTGGTTGTGAATGGTTGTGTATGTGTATGCATGTGTTGTTAGGTGTGTGAAAGTGTGTTACAGGTGGATGTGTCCTGTGATGATGTTTCTTTGTCTTTGTGTGTGTGTTATAGAAGGATATTTCCTGTGATGAGGTTGCTGTATGTGTATGTGTGTGTGTGTGTTACACACAGATGATTCCAGTGATGATGTTGCTGTGTGTGTGTGTGTGTGTGTGTGAGTGTGAGTTACAGACGGAAGTTTCCTGTGATAACGTTGCTGTGTTTGTTTGTGTGTTACAGACGAATGTTTCCTGTGATGATGTTTCTGTATGTGTATGTTTTTAATGGAATGAAGTTCTGCTGTATGTCACTCAGACAGTAAAGTGGTTCTGAGATCCGGTCAGGGTTGAACCCGTCCTCCACCAGAGTCCTCTTCACCTGCTTAAAGGTGCCCGTCACCTCCACTGCACCCTACACACACACGCACACACACACATTAATACACATGTATTAACATACACATATGGATGCAGCTCAGTACCATACACTCTCCATACTCTCTCTCTCTTTCACACATACACACACACATACACACATACACTGCACTGAAAAACTCACCTGTAGTGTGTGTTACTTGTGGAATGTATGTTTGTCTGTTGAATGTCTAGAATGTGTGAATCTCTAGAATGTGTGATTGTCTTTAGAGTGTGTGTTACCTGTAGAGTGTGTGTTACCTATAGAGTGTGTATGACATGTAGAATATTTATTACCTGTAGTGTGTGTTACCTATAGTATGTGTTTCCTGTAGAGTGTGTGTTACCTGTAGACAGTGTTACGTGTAGGATGTGTGTTACCTGTAGAGTGTGTTACCTGTAAAGTGTGTTAGCTGGAGTGTGTGTGTTACCTGAAGAGTGTATGTTACCTGTAGTGTGCGTGTTACCTGTAAACTATGTGTTATCTGTAGTATGTGTATTACCTGTAGTGTGTGTGTTACCTGTACAGTATTTATCTGTATGTGTATTACCTGTAGACCTGTAGTTTGTGTGTTACCTGAAGAGTGTATGTTACCTGTAGTGTGTGTGTGTTACCTGTTGAGTATGTGTTATCTGTAGTATGTGTATTACCTGTAGAGTGTGTTACCTGTATTCGTATGAAGTAGGGTCTAGCATAGCTCGGCAGGTGTTTTGTGATGTGGTTGAACATGTTTTTGCTGTCAAACTCAGCTCCCTCTTTTATCGTCACTGCTGCCATTCCAATTCTTCCTTCTTGACCTACACACAAACACACACACAATCCCATAACATTGTATGTGAGATTAGTGTATGTGTTGTTGTGGTGTGTGTGTGTGTGTGTGAGATACCTGGAACCTGAACTCCGTAAACATTTGCCTCTTTAATGAAATCCAGCTGAGTGATGATGTCAGAGACTTCTGTTGTCGCAACATTTTCTCCTTTCCACCTGAACACAGAGATGTGTAAACACACACACACACATATACAGGTAAACACACACACAGGTAAACACCACACAAATAAATCAAAAGGTTAACACAGACACAGGGAAACAAACATCTCAACCAATACAAATATACAACTTATACAATATAAGATCATTCACAGAGTACATTATACAGGGAAAAAAGTTTCAAATGGGGTTCGCAATATCCAGTATCTAAAATTTTGGCAAGATGAATCTTACTGATTAATTATGGTATTTGTTTCTTTCTCGGTTTGTTCTGCTTGATGTATTTTTGGTTTTGCCTTGATTTAGCTTCACTAAATATTTTGACATTGCAATTAGTATTAAAAGTTGTCCTCCGAAGAGGGGTGGTGGTGGCTGAGATTAAAAACAAATAAATAAATAAACAAACACAAACACAGGTAAACATGCAAAGACGTAAACACATATAGGTTAACACACACAGGTTCCACAACCACAGGTAAACACATAAATGGGTAAGCACATTGGTACACACAGGTAAACACATGGGTAAAAACACACCCAGATAAACACAAAAGTAAACACAGGCAAAAACACACAGAGTTAAACACACATACAAAGAAAGGCACATACTGTTAAACACAAACACACGTTGGATGGCTAGCTGTGCGCGTGCAATGTCTCGGTATTGGTGGGCGTAGGGAAAAGGCGGGGTTGCGTGCGTGCAGAGTCTGGCCATTGTCCGGGAAACAAAAAGTGGGGGGGGGACATGCTATAATGGTTCTGGTGCCCATGCACACAGTTAAAAACACAGGTAAACACACACATTGACACACTCAGACCCCGATCCCCCTAAATGTACAGTACTGTGCAAAAGTCTTGAGCTCCCCCATTTTTTTATTTTGCTGTGAATCACCTTGTTGGTGCAAAAATACTATTTTATGCCTGACAAACTGGCATATCTTTGGCATATTGTGTAGATTGAGTGAAAGAAATGGGAACAAATGTTTTACTGTGACAGGCTGCAAAGTGCCTAAAGATACAAGGAGCCTAGATAAAGGAGTTCCAACAACTCAGCATTCAGCAGCACCAGTATACTGATATACTGCCTGATCATCTGGAATCATCTGGTTTCTTAACCAAGTGGATGAGGCTCCACCAGGGGGCTCTGCAGGAAACATTAAGTCTACAGCCGGCAGGATGTTTTTGAATGAGCATCTCATTTTGGAAGGTGAGCTGTGAAGTATTTCAGAGCTCACCTTCCAAAATGAGATGCTCATTCAAAAACATCCTTCAGGCCTGCTGGATCCGGGAGAGGAGCCATACCTGGTGTCTCCTGTAAAGGTCTGCAGTGGTGGAGTGGTGTGAGAGAAGTTTGGTGTGTGTTTGTGTAAACCCGTCTGGCCTGATAAAGCAGATTTAGGGTAAAGGAAGGGATCTTCAGTCAGTAGAGGAGCCGTACCTGAAGGTGTCTCCAACTCGGTCCTGGAAGTAGATGAAGTGGTCGTGGTCGATCTTCATCAAGTCTCCACTATTGAAGTAAACGTCCCCCTGCTGGAAAACGTCCCGCAGCCTCTTCCTCTCTGTCTGCTCCAGATCCCCCGCATAGCCCACAAATGGAGCCAGTTTTGTTATCTTCACCACCAGAAGACCAGTTTCACCTACACACGCACACACACAGGTAACTGCATACTGTCATATCCCCAGTCAGCGGCCGTTAGAGACCGCTGTTGTAAAAGGGACTTTTAGGCTGACTGGGGGTATGGCCTCATCCCTGTGCTCGGCTGGCCAGGGATGAGGTAATAATTAGTTCACGTCTGCTTTGAGTTAATATGGTGTTTAAAAGGCTTGTTATGTGTCACAGTTCTTTGTCCGTTCTCCCTCACATTACACTGAAGGTTGGTGTTCGGTTGTGGTTCTCTTTTGTTTGTGTTTTCAGTCATCATGCCCTTTATTTTGGTGTTTGTAAATAAAGAGAAAAAAATGGAAAATAAAGTCTGCGTCTCTGCCTGAACGGGCACCTCCCGATCGTGACACATACAATCGTTTGTATACACTGCACTGTGCAAAACAAAACAGAACTAAAACATTATTTTCCTCCAATGTAAGGTCATATAATGAGTTTTAAAAATGATTAATTTTGGATCTGTTCTGGTGGTTCATAACCACAATATTTCACACAGTATGAACAACAGTGTCTGACTAGTAATGTATAAGGAATAAAGATTAATATATAGATGTATTTATATATAGATGTATAGCCAATAGTGTCATAATGAATAATGTTGAAGTGAGTAGCATATAGTGGATAGTGTTATAGTGTATAATGACAAGTGATGTAGTTCACAGTGAATACTTTTAAAGTGTTTAGTGAATAGTGAAAAAAATGTGAATAGTTAGTGAATAGGGAAAAACAAATAAACAAACAAAAACTCTTATCCCCATCCCTTCCTTACTTTTGTCTTAACTTCTGACTTTCTTTGACAGGTGTTGTTTAGGTGTACCTGGTGTGCAGTAACTTGGTTGAATAGTGGACTGATTTAAGTTTAGCTTTACAGGTTTAAAAAGCAGATGTGCACTACTTGAGCACTGATGTACGTTGCTCTGGATAAAAGCATCAGCTAAATGCCCTAAATGTAAATGAATAGTGTTGCAATAATGAGCAATAGTGTATTGTGTAATGAGTAATAGTGCATTGTGCAGTGTAATAGTGCATTGTGAATGATGTTATAGTGTAAAGTGAATAATGTTATCATGTGTATTGACCAGTTACAGAGTATAGCGAGTAGTATATAGTGAAAAATATTATTGTGTACAGGGTTATAGTGTATAGTAAATATAATTATAGCGTCCAATGAATAATGTGTATGTGTGCAAAAAATGTAAACAGATAGGAGGTATTACCGTGTTTGTAGACAGTGTGCATAAAATGATCGTTGGGTACATGCCTGTCTCTCTGACCGTGAAAGATATAGCGCAGGTCTTGTGATGTGTGTGTGTGTGTGGGGGGGGGGGGGTGAAAACTTCACACACTGACCTTTAGCAGCTTCGATGCACCTGCCGTGATCATCTCTGATGGGTTCCCCTCGCTCAGCATCATATTTAATCAAAGCGTACGGGAACAGCTTCTGCAGAACAAACCGGGGACTCAGAGTCACAAACAGTGAACAGTGAACAGTGTTATTGTTTATAGAGAACAAAGTTAAAATGTATAGTGAATAGTGCTGTAGTGATATTGTGTATAAGGACCAGTTAGTAGTGTTATGGTGTATAGTAGTGTTATAGTGTATAGTAAATTGTGATCTATCGCATAGTGAACACTGTTGTTACGTCGGTGCAGGGGGGAAAGACGCACGACACTACAAGAGAATCTTGTTGAACAGTCGCTTTAATGAAATAAAGTCACTTTCCGCTCTCAGTGGGAGAGCTTCAAACACCAACACAAATAAAGTTCACTTAAAGCCTCTTCCAGCTCCTGCCCTTCGTGCTCAGTGAAGATGTCGATATTTTTTTCTTACTGACTGAGGTCCACTCAACCTCTCTTGGTTTAGCTTGCACACAGTCTGTAAGTAGACAGAGTGGATTAGCTGAATTGGATACTTTCCTTCTTTGTGGAAGCCTTCGCTCCCTGAACGCGACCAGTCCTGTTCCCGTAAGTCCTGGTCTGGGCTGGCACGGAGGAGCCGAACAAAACCCCACACTCTGACTCTCTTAGAGCTTTGTTGGTGACCAAATACACAGTTGGGCTAAATACACAGAGACTCACAACAGACAGCCAATCACGCACACACTTTAACTTAATTAACAAGCTAAACACTAGACAGGTGGACCTGTCGTTAGGAGCTCTGCAACCCCGCTGCCTAATTAGACAGCTCCTCGCTACAGCTGGGTTGGCTAGGCTCCTAACCACCTCACACTCAACAGACTAACTCACCTGATCCCGAGCTGCTCGCACCTAGTATTCAGGTGAGGAGCTGCGCACTCGGGGTGGCCCAGACGTAACAGGACCCCCCCCCCTCAAAACCGGCCTCCGAGGAGGGGCGAGGTGTAACCCCAGACACCCTCGAGGCCGTACGAGGACGTCTCTGGGGACCGGGACCGGTACAAAAATACAGTCGTCAGGAGAAATAGGATCTAGCCTATCTCGTCATTCTGGATCAGAATCTAAAATGTTCCTCAGGCATTGGGTACCTTCTGGATAATGCATCAGCTTTAACGTTACGAGACCCTGGGCGCTACGTGATTACATAGTTAAATCGACTAAAGAAGAGAGCCCATCGCGCCTATCTAGAACATAAGCGTTTGGCCTGCCGGATATATTCTAGGTTCTGGTGGTCCGTGAACACCATGAACGGGTGGCGAGCTCCCTCCAGCCAATGGCGCCACTCCTCTAACGCCGCTTTGATCGCCAACAGTTCGCAATTGGCGATGTTATAGTTTCTTTCCGCGTCGGTCAGCTTCCGCAAAAAGAAAGGGCGGGGGTGCAGTTTTCTAAGGGTATCATAGTACTGAGACAGCACTGCACCCAACCCCACCTCCGATGCATCCACCTCGACTACAAACAGCCGATTGGGATCAGGGAGCTTAAGCACAGGGGCTGTGGTGAATAAGGTTTATAGCCGTGCGAACTCTGCCTTGGCGGCTGGCGTGAACCGAATGGTTTTGGGCTTCCCTTTTAGGAGGTGGATGAGGGGTGCTGCCTTAGTACTGAAGTCTTTGATAAATATACGGTAAAAGTTAGCGAAACCTAAGAACCTTTGCAGTTCTTTCACGGTGGTAAGCTCTGGCCATTGTGTAACCGCGGTCACTTTGTCCTCCTCCATCGCCACTCCCCTCGGCCCTATTTTATAACCCAGGAATGAGACCTGGGGCACGTGAAATTCGCATATCTCTGCTTTTACGTATAGCTGGTGAGCGAGGAGACAACGGAGGACCACCCTGACGTGCCCTACATGCTACCAGGCATTCTTAGAATAGATCAAGATGTCATCCAGGTACACCACCACAAATGTATGTAGTAGGTCCCGGAAGACATCGTTCATGAATGCCTGGAAGCATGAGGGCGCGTTTGCCAATCCATATGGCATTACGTGGTAATGATAATGGCCAGAAGTGGTACTGAAGGCGATCTTCCATTCCGAGCTTCGTATCCCGAGCAATGGTGACAGCATTCGGGCTCCCAGTCGAGCAGCTGTCCACCTCGGTCCCCGTGTGTGCCCTGTGTTGGGTGCATTTTGACCCCCACTTAAATACCTTTGCCTTATCCCAATCTATGACCGGGTTGTGGAGCCTTAACCAGGGTAGACCCAGAACCATGAGAGGAACGGATAGTTCCAACACATAAAATCTTCATTTCTCCTCATGATCTGGGCCCACCCTGAGGTGGATGGGTTAAGTTTCCCACCCCACAAATTTCCCACTCAATAACTGCCCGTCTAGGGCACGCACGGGGACCGAGGTGGACAGCTGCTCGACTGGGAGCCCGAATGCTGTCACCATCGCTCAGGATACGAAGTTCCCAGCCGATCCAGAATCTAACAAAGCAAACACAGATTTCGTTACTTCACACCCCGTGACATACACAGAAATTCTGCATTGACCTGTATAAGAGTCTACAGCAGAGAGAGTCACTGTAAGAGACTTGCCTGGGTGCCTTTGTAAAGGGCATGATGCTACCTGGTGCCCCTTCTCGCTACATAACAGACACAAGCCCCCCATTTGTCTCCTTCTTCTCTCTTGAAGAGAGAGGCGTTGATGTCCCACTTCCATGGGTTCGGGCTCAGGAGTGTCCGTCGGCCAAACGGTGGAGCGGGAGGAACGGCCCACAGGGGATGGCTTCCGGAGCTGAGAGGGAGCTGTCGGGGTTTTTACCTTACGGTGTTGGTCCAGTCTGATACTTAAGGTGATCACCTGGTCCAGACTGAACCCCTCATCCCGACAGGCCAACTCTAATTGCAGGTCGGAGTTTAGCCCCTTCTTGTAGACAGCCAGTAAGGCTGGGTTGTTCCAGCCGCTTTCTGCCACCAGGATACAAAACTTTATGGAGTACTCCACTGCTGAGTCGGACCCTTGTTTGAGCTGTAGCAGCCTCGTGCTGCTGGACTGCCCATGGTCCGGGAAATCAAAAGCAGCTTTAAACATGGCCCGGAACTCTTCATACCGTGGCGCCCGATCACCCTCTGCTCACTCAAGAGCCTGTCCCGTCAAACGCTGGGTGATTAGTGATACTTTTTAGGTTGGTGTAATGTCCGGGAACTCTGCAAAATACAAATTGCAGGTGAGCAAAAAACTTCGGCATGTAGCGGGATACCCGTTATACCTCTCGGGTAGGGACGTGTGGCGGTCAGCCCTCATGAAGGTCCTTTTTTCTTACTGACTGAGGTCCACTCAGCCCTCTCTTGGTTCAGCTTGCATACAGTCTGTAAGTAGACAGAGTGGATTAGCTGAATTGGATACTTTCCTTCTTTGTGGAAGCCTTCGCTCCCTGAACGCGAACAGTCCTGTTCCCGTAAGTCCTGGTCTGGGCTGGCACGGAGGAGCCGAACAAAACCCCACACTCCGACTCTCTTAGAGTTGCTTTGTTGGTGACCACACAAAGACTCTCTGGATCAGCTGGGCTAAATACACAGAGACTCACAACAGACAGCCAATCACACAACGCACACACTTTGACTTAATTAACAAGCTAAACACTAGACAGGTGGACCTGTCGTTAGGAGCTCGACAACCCTGCTGCCTAATTAGGCAGCTCCTCGCTACAGCTGGGTTGGCTAGGCTCCTAACCACCTCACACTCAACAGACTAACTTACCTGACCCCGAGCTGCTTGCACCTAGTATTCAGGCGAGGAGCTGCGCACTCGGGGTGGCCCAGACGTAACAATTGTGAATAGTGTTATACTATATAGTAAGTAGAGTTATAGTGTATAGTGAATTGTGATATGGGAACCATGATGTAATGAATAGTGATATTGTGTATAGAGAATAGTGCTATAGTGAATAGTGTTTTAGTGTATAGCATACAGTAAACTGTGTTATAGTGCATAGTGATACAGTGTAGTGTATAGTGTTTAGTATATAGTGTATAGTGAAACAGTGAATAATGATATAGTGAATAGTGCAATAGTGTAGAGTGATACAGTGAATGGTGTATAGTATATAGTGATACAGTGTATAGTGAATAGTGATATAGTGTATAGTGAGTAGTAAATAGTGATATCCTCACTCTGTGCAGGAAGTTGACTCGTCCCATGGCGCCGATCTTTCCTGCATAATTAATGAAGCCCAGGTTTCCCTCTGTGGATGCATAAAACTCTCTCACTTCAATCTTCCCAAACCTGTGGAGGAATTCTTCCCACACATCCACTCTCAGCCCATTCCCAATGGCCAGACGTACTTTATGCTCTTTATCCTTCTCTGTCTGCAGATGAACAAAAAACCAAACATTTTGTACACAGTAACATTTTTATTTATATATGTTTATTACTACATTTCTTTTTTGTTTTTTCTATTTAATGCTTTCAGATGTCTATTTTTTCCAGGTGTGATCATTTAATGGTATTTTTGCTAATTACAGTGTTACTTCTGTGTTTAAGTTCACTTTACAGCACTTTCTGACCTAGATTTAACCTTACTATTACTGTATGGCACACACACACACTTACCCACACACAAACACATACACACACTTAGTATGTGTTTTACAGTACATCTTCAGTCCAGAACCTCGAGGGAAACCTGAACTAGTTGAGTCTTTCTAGAATGTATTGAGGTTATTAAGTTTCATACGCTGTGTGTGTGTGTGTGTGTGTGTACACTTGAAGATTCTAAGTAAAGGCGAACTCTATTCCCAGATCACAGCTCACGCACTCCTGCTCTTCTGCCCAACACCATGATCACATGACCCCTTAAGGCCAGAGACCACATGCTGCCCTGAGATTCAGTTTCAGCCCCAAAGGACGTTCAGCCGCACCCACCACCCCTCAGCATGCCGACCCGCAAATCCCTACTGCACCCCCGCCTGACCCCTCTGACCTACACAGATCCACCACTACACTCACTCTTCTGCACAGTTCAGTAACAACCAGTCATCTCTAAAACGCTTGTTTATGTGGTTTCTGACACTGTACAACTCACTGTTATCCATTACTGAAGACCAGAGGAGGACATTCCAGGTCCAGAAAGTAACCCCCCCCAGGATTTTGTTTAAACTGCCTGGACGCTTCTGTTGCTGATTTGAGCTCATCAGCAAGCTCATCCTTGAGGGGATTTTTACTTTCTGAACCTGGACTGTCCACCTCTGCTGAAATGCTAAAATACATTAACGAGGTGAGGTGACTTCTGTTAATCATTAGTTAGATTATCCTCATAGCTCAGTGTGTTTGTGTATGTGCGCTGCCAACTTGAAGACATTTCAGGGGCTTGTGGTAGAATTGAGGGGTTGAGTGTGTGGAAATAAAAAATTCACTGAAAGAGTAACAGCTGCTTTCATTCCACTGACAACTGCACAGACGCACAGTGTGTGTGTGTGTGTGTATGTGCGTGTGTGCACTCAAGAGTGCCTCTCTAGTAATCCACACAAATGCTTTCGTACCTATTTCAAGAATCCGAGACAAATCCAGAATTCCCGAAAAACATTTTTTACATCAAAACAATGAGGTCCATATGTTTGTGTTTTGGTGCATGTATTTGTGTGGTGTATGTATGTGTGTATTTATTTCTTCATGTGAGTGTGTGTGTTTTTGTGTGTGTTAGCATCTGCCTGCGTATATTTGTGCCTATTTGTGTGTGTGTGTGCGCGTGTGTTACCTTGGGTGTGTTACAGAGGTAGCGCATGATTTCTCCGATATACTGGATCACCGTCACATTGTACTTCCTGCAGTCATTCCAGAACTGAGAAGCAGAGAACTTCCTTCTCAGAATTATTGTGGAACCTTGTGCAGGAAGAATAAATATTAAAGAATTAAAGATCAAATTATCCCAGCTCAGTTGGAAATGTCTAACTATGAGAACTATTTACTAGTGTTTCAGAGTAATGCCTAACTGGGACCTGCTGTGTGACTGAGCTTCCAATGTGATTAGTGTGCAGTGTGATTAGTGTGTTATGTAGTTTAATCAGTCTGCAATGTTATTGGTATGCAGTGTGGTTAGTGTGTAATGTAGTTTAATCAGTCTGCAGTGTGATTAGTGTACAGTGTGGTTAGTGTGTAATGTAGCGTAATCAGTCTCCACTGTTATTAGTGTGCAGTGTTATTAGTGTGCAGTGTGATTAGTGTGTAATGTAGTTTAATTAGTCTGCAGTGTTATTAGTGTGTAATATGGTGTAATCAGTCTGCAGTGTGATTAGTGTATGGTGTGGTTAGTGTGTAATGTAGTGTAATCAGTCTGCACTGTCATTAGTGTGCAGTGTGGTTAGTGTGTAATGTAGTATAATCAGTCTGCACTGTTCTTAGTGTGCAGTGTTATTAGTGTGCAATGTGATTAGTGTGTAATGTAGTTTAATTAGTCTGTAATGTTATTAGTGTGCAGTTTGATTAGTGTGTAATATAGTTTAATCAGTCTGCAGTGTGATTAGTGTGCTGCGTGGTTAGTGTGTAATGTAGCTTAATTAGCCTGCGGTGTGATTTGTGTATAATATAGTGTAATCAGTATACAGTGTGATTAGTGTGCAGTGTGATTAGTGTGTAATGTAGTGTAATCAGTCTGCTGTGTTATTAGTGTGCAGTGTGATTAGTGTGTAATGTAATCAGTGTACAGTGTGATTAGTGTATGGTATGGTTAGTGTGTAATGTCGTTTAATTAGTCTGCAATGTTATTAGTGTGCGGTGTGATTTGTGTGTAATATAGTGTAATCAGTATGCAGTGTGATTTGTGTGCAGTGTGATTAGTGTGTAATGTAGTTTAATCCATCTGCAGTGTTATTAGTGTGCAGTATGATTAGTGTGTAATGTAGTGAAATCAGTCTGCAGTGTTATTCGTGTGCAGTGTTATTAGTGTGCAGTGTGATTAGTGTGTAATGTAATCAGTGTACAGTGTGATTAGAGTATGGTATGGTTAGTGAGTAATGTAGTGTAATCAGTCTGCAGTGTGATTAGTGTGCAGTGTGGTTAGTGTGTAATGTAGTGTAATCAGTCTGCAGTGTGATTAGTGCGGCGTGTGATTAGTGTGTAATGTAGTGTAATCAGTCTGCGGTGTGATTAGTGTGCAGTGTGGTTAGTGTGTAATGTAGTGTAATCAGTCTGCGGTGTGATTAGTGTGCAATGTGATTAGTGTCCAACGTAGTGTAATCAGTCTGCAGTGTAATTAGTGTGTAATGTAGTTTAATTAATCTGTAATGTTATACGTGTGCTGTGTGATTAGTGCACAATGTAGTTTAATCAGTCTGCAGTGTTATAAGTGCGCAGT
>JBBPCX010006874.1:0-18121 GCA_037974365.1 Hydrocynus forskahlii
TTATTAAAGCAGTTCTGGCAGGAACTGGGTGTTCTTTTCAGAACTGAATGTGTGGGTTGGGGGTTGTTACACCATGAAATTTGAGTGAAAAGTGATCTATAGAAATTGGTGTTCTACTTCAGATCGATTTTTAGCAGTCAGGCCATATACTAATTCCATGTCCAACATTTAAATTAAGACAGCTGATTTCCAACACCCGCCCCCACCCTCAATTGCTTTGAAAGTAGGCCAGGTTGGGGAACATGTCTCGCCTGATAGAAATCACCCCGACACCCAAACAGATCTGCTACAGTTTCTCCTTCTCTCTCCTAACCAGTTCAACCACGTTGAAAGAATTCTATGGATTAGTCAACCCCTTCCAACATCTGTCATGATTAGTAATGAGCCCCTGCATAATCCTGCCTTACACTTCTACTACACCTCTTTCTCACTTTGTTCTCATAAGGTGAATGGGTGAGTTCTGTTGCTTTAAGGTGAACCCATTGCTGACACAGCAGCTTAGTTGCACAGTTGTGCAACTTGTGTAATCTCCACAGAAAAGCATTGCTAACAATGGGATTCCCTTAAGCAGTCACCCACGGTTACCATGTCCAATCCCAAGCATAGACAACAGTTAGTTGATCAAGATTCTAGACAGGTGACATGTATACACGCGTATCATATATCATGTCTTAGAGACCATAATGAGGCAAAATAAAGGGTGGCTGATTAGTATATGGGGCTGATGGGGGAACTTGTGGCCTAGTGGTTAGGAAGTTGGCCCTATGATCAGAAGGTTGTGGGTTTGAATCCCAGGACTGTCAGTAGCACCCATGAGGTATCCTTGAGCAAGGTACTGTCCCTGGGCACTGTGTTCCTGGCTGCCTGCTGTTTCACTTAGTGAATAGGTTAAATATAGAGAAAGAATTCCGTGCTGTTCACACTGTGTGCTGTGGTGTGTTCACATATGACAAATGGACACTTCACTTCAGAGATCATTTACATATTATCAGGCGTGAAGCAATGGGTTAAATTATGTCTGTTTTGGCCCATAAAACCACACATTAGATGTGGGAAAAACAATCAGAAAAAAAACAGAACATGGGCCCTTTAACAATACAAAAAGGTAAATAAAACAGACATTAATGGTCATCTGCAGGAGGGAGTGGAATTTTGCACCTACTAAATCACTTCAATTTGTGTTGAGTAAATTTGGGGCAGTATTTAGTTTTATGTGCCGTTCTGCTTTGTCTTACATAAACCTCTTATTGAAGCTTCATCAACTATTGGTTACCACTGCAATGCTTTAATTATATTTTGTGTAATAAAAGTCAAACATAACTTCTCTTTTAATATCTGTAAACCATGCAATGCTAATCATTCTGACCCTCTTATAGACTGTAAACAGAGGGGCAGCGGGTGGCCTAGTGGTTAGGAGTTTGCCCTGAGATCAGAAGGTCATGGGTTCAAGTCCCAGGGCTTCTAGTGATACCACTGAGGTTCCCTTGAGCAAGGTACCCTCACTACACGCTTCTTCCCAGGCGCCCCTCGTTGGTGGCAGCCCACTGATTAACTCGGTGAATGGGTTAAATACAGAGAAATAATGTTGTTCACACTGTGTGCTGTGGTGTGTTCACGCATGACTATTAGGGACCAATTTACTTTTTACTTTAAAATCTACATACACTGCAGATTCATACTGGATTAAAAACACTACAGTTACTGTCAGACTGTAAAAACTACAAAAACTGGGGATTTCTACTGGATTAAAATCACAGATGTCATCACTAATCACTGTTTTGTGACACTGTTTCGTAAACCATTCTACAAACAAAACTAAATTGAACAGAACTCCATCCAAACTTTGCTGATTCTGATTCCGAACGCAACATGTGTGCTTTTGATAAGAATTGTGAAAAAAAACCTAATTTGACACATTTATTCATAAAAAATCACACAGAATACAGCCACATGATAAGCATCAAATCATTACAGATACTGATCAGGATAATAACAGGAGCAAACTCTTGGTTACCAAAGCTGCTGTACATTTCTCTAGTCTTGGGATTTGATAATCATTAAAATTTTAAAACTGAACACAAGCATATCGATTCTCCACCATCTGGCTGAGAAAGAATAGTTTATGCCGTATTGCACACACTGCACCTAAAATCACCACCACAACCAACTAAGAGGTAAGATGCAAAAAACACCAGAAATCATACTAAACTATAAAGATGATGAAACATGGAGCTTGGCCTATATGTAGGCATTTGGCACAATAAGCAAATCTATTAGGTTTTGGTGTGGCTTGGCATTAAGCTATGAAAATAATCAAATCTCTCTTTGTCGCTGAAAAAAACATCTGCCCTGCAGGACACAGACCACAAATATACTGACACACACACACAACAAATATACACACATGCATGGACGAACTTGCATGCGTATCCCTGCACACGGAAATGCACACGAACGCTGGCATCCCTGCACACACACTTAAACGCATACATACATACATACATGCCTACGCACACACACACTCCTGCTCCCACACATATACATGCATTATCACTCTTGCGACATGCCAACGCACAAATATATCATTTCATACATAAGGCAAGCACTCTCATGCAAAGCCACTTGGCAAATCTCCAGTTCACTGTCACTCTCTGATCAGGAATGGAATGATGACATCATAAAGCAGCCCACGGCAGAGCATTCAGTGTATGTGTGTGTGTGTGTGTGTGTGTATGTATGCGTGTGTGTGTGCGTGTGTGTATGTATGCGTGTGTGTGTTTGTGTGTGTGTATGCGTGTGTGTGTTTGTGTGTGCGTGCATTATACTTTTTCGCACCACACCACTGTGGGCAACTAAAAGAAGCAAGCAGCTTCATAGCCCAGCCTGTGCAATCAGCTTTTTAAAGCCAGATTCATTTCAGTCTTCATAAAAGGAATGCTTTGGAATTTTTGAACCTAACTTCATTCTGCTGCATTTGTAACATACAGCTGATTGCCACAGACATGAATTTGAATATGTGTCCCTGAACTTTGAAAAGAACAGACATTCAGTGCCTCAAGACTCAATGGGCACTTGCTGAATTCTACTTGAAATCTGTGACACAAATGCTACAGTACAGGTGTTAAGATAAGACAGAAGACATTGACGTACCAAAGCTGTTCACAAAGTTTTATCCAATTTATGAAAACAGAACTTCCAAATTCTTTTTTTTTTGTGGTTTCCATGGCGATCAGGTCTGTGAAAACTCCACCCAGACCTCCTTGCTGATAATACATTTCCACAAAACATCTCACATCCTTGAAATAACCAATTATTCAGATTTATAGCTCACACTTTATAGATTTACAGCGTGCACAATGTTCCACTTAATTTAGCCTCAGTCGGTTGACAGGTTTGGTGTCCAAATTTAGCTGGAGCTACAAGGGCTGGCAAACACTAGAAGTCAATAATCACCCAAATGGTTTCCGTAAAAATACATCATCAGAATGTCACCCATATAACCCAATAAAACTACACCTTACATTCATTAAGCGGCTCAGGCTTATTAAAGTGGTTTAGGATGCTGTATGATTTACTGTGAGAGATAAAATTTTACCACTACAGGTTGCTAATTCAGACAGCAACACAGCTGTAATTCACAGAGCAGTCATTTTCCTTTGTACTTAGACAGTCAATCTCACAAAAACTGATTCAAGGCAAAACAGGCTGCCCTCAGCATTCAGCTACATGGTGGAAGTTTTGCTCATTTTTATAGCTCCCAGAGAGTCATACTCTGTCCTAAACCACGATGATAAGTCGATGACACTTTAATAAAGAACTGGATGCAGTTTAAAGAAGGTAAGTGAAGTTTCACAGACGTATTTACAGAAAAGATTTGGGTGATTACTGGCTTCCAGTGTTTGTTAGCAAACATTATTTCTTTAATTTACAATAAACTATGACAGAAGAATTCCATGGGAGGAAAAGTGCTAGAGCATCACTTTAATAAACCACTACACTGTTAGCCAGTGGTCCAGAATGGTGGTGAGAGGTGGCTGTTTATGTTACTTGTTTTGGTTATGTGATTCACATAAACACTTCTGTAGATGTTCTAGAGCTCTAGACAGTGTCTGTCACCCTCACAGCACTCTGACACACGTTGGTTTTAACTTTTTGAGAAGGTCTCTCAGACCCTAGTGATTATGCACACTGGGTTGGCATTTTCAGCCACCGCATATTCATCGCAAGACGAGACATAAAACACAAAAGAACGAAAAATAAAACTCCTAAGCTTTTCTCTCCAAACCTCTCTTGCTTTTCCATTGCATAGCTCAGAATGCCAGCCGCAGAGTTTTCTATGAACCCCACTTCCATCTTTTTTTTGGGATGCCTTTCAAGGCAAAATCCAAATCAATTACTAGAAAGTTGTATGACTGAAAGATAGTAAAAATGAACATTTTCCCATCTCTGTGTTTACAAAAATGTACGTAAGAGGGTTTAAATGATTCTAGAACAATCTGTACAACTCTAGGATTTGTCTCCATGGTGATGATGTACACAGGCTCCGTTTCTCGACGATGGCAGCAGTCTTGGTGGAGATACCAGGAAAGACGCAGATACACCGCAGCACAAACGGATGTCGGATCGACGGCTCTAATGAAAGTTGCTGACATGACATTTGACGTCATCAAGCCCAAGTACTGTTCCATGATCGGCAGTGTTGTTCTGATTCTTCTTGTCTGAACAGCGACAAAGCTTGTATTTTGCCACCTTATCGCCGGCGGAGGGATAACAGAACAAGAGAGGGAAAATTAGTGAGGCCAGTCTTCAGTGTCTGTCTAGAAAACCATAAACTGACACTTTATTCCAGGATGTGTGGCCAACTCTGACAACACTGCATCATACGTCTAAGGCAACAATTGTCCACTGCCCATTCTGCGCCTCACTGTCTGAATCGGCTCACAAATGTTGATCCGCCCACAAATGTTGATGCTTATATGTCTCTTTCACGCGCTAAAAAACACTTCACATAGTTAACCAGGAAGATGTGACATTCAAACTAATTATCCGTTGAAATTATTAACACACTCTAAATCTATTTTATTTCATTTGGTCAAATAGGATTATTGCCAGCATTTTACAGTAGCAATGAAAGGAATTTGTACACAAAAACAGTGCTTCAGACCTACATTTTGCAGGATTCTTGTTCTAGTTTTTGTAGGATTCATTAATATAGATCTCACGTACTCATACAGACGTATTTAGTTATATATTGTAGTGAAGGTTTTTCTCGTTAAAATTACTTTACAAGAGACCAGAGCTATTCTCAGAGGAAAATACATAAACAATATTTGGAATATTCCCATACAAATTTATTATAGTTTATAGTTTCATTATAGTATATAGTTTCTTAAACCATATTAATAGTTGTAATTCCATTAGGTTCTTAACAGAATCCTGTAGAAACATCTGCAGTATTACTATAGATCTTAAGGGGATGGAGAAAATGAATGTAATATATTTTATTATTTTATTTGTAATGATCTCTTCAGTGTTAAAATAAATCTTTTATGACTTGCATTGGAGGATGTTTAAAGTGAAAAAGGTAAGCTTGTGATTTTGGTATGTCACAGAGGCAAAATAAAGGAGAGAAAGATCAAGATGCGGCAGAACCACAGTTTTACCAGGACAAGAAGTGCAAAGAAGTTAAAAAGCAACAGGAAGAGCAGAGAGAAACAGAAACATGAGACATGTAACAATATAAGTGAGTGATAGGCATGTTCCATATTAAAGGGACATATTATGCAAAATTCACTGTTTTGCATCCTTTTGTATTTTCATTTGGGTCTCTACTGCTCCTATGAAGACTCCAATTGAAAGATTTTGGTGTCAGGAATCATATGCTTCTATGAGCCGTTTGGACACCTCTTATATCCTGACGTCAGGATGAGGAAATTTGCATAGAACCACCCCTCACCTGTTGAGCCCCACCCACTAGATTAGTTGAAGATCTGCCATTTTTGTCTGCTGGTTTTACGAGCACACATAAGACGCAGAGCGCTATGGCTACAGGCAAAGGCAAGTCACTCATGAAGTGTGTTGTTGGCTGCGAAGAACAACACAAATCTCTACAATTTCTGCCATTTTCACGTGTGGTAAACATGCAGCGTAAGCATGGGATGGGTGGGGCGTGGCCAGCAACAGCTCATTTGCATAAAAGTGACAGAGCCCTTAAACAGCTCATTTTGAAAGGGACTGAAACCGTCAAGAATAGAGCTGGTGAGATTTATGTGAGAGTGATTTTATGCAAAGAACTTCATGAACATGTTTTATATAGCCCATAGACCTATTATAACTTGTTAAAAAGAGGTATAATATGTCTTCTTTAAAGCAATTTAAGGGAGCCAAAAGGAAAGGTGAGTGTTGTCCACATGTAGAATATGTTTGTACATTCTAACATTGTATTTTCCAGGTAATATAATTTGTGGCCAGGTGTGTTCATTTTTTCATTATTACACTTTCTAATTAGAGATAAAGTATGTTGGTAATTTGCATAACATTATGGATGTCTCAGACTAAGGGATAATCGGTTTGTTGCTGGCAGCAACATGGAGCTTAAGCTTTGGAGGTCCACAGACCAGAACACAGCACGTTTTTGGGTGGACCATGGATAAGCAATAGAGTTGCAGTTGGACAACATTTTATCTGATAAACCTCCCCCAGTATGTTTGGATTTCCCTCTTCCCTCCAATTCATTATCATTAAGATTTTCAACAAAAAGCCAAAGGAATCCACTAGCCCTCCTTCATTATCAAGAAAACACAAATAATATATTTTATAACGTAAAGTGTGCTACCTGAATTAAAAGTTTTTGTAATAAAATGAGTTTGACATTTTTACTGGATGGTTAAGTGGCAATTCTGTCTAATAAGCTGTTTGGATGCAATATTTTTTAACTGCAGGGTTTTCCTCTGAGAATAGCTCAGGTATCTGTGAAGTCATTTTAACCAGAAAAATTACAATACATAACTAAATATGTATGTATGAGCATGTGAGATATATATTAATGATTGCTACAAACACTCATGTCTAGGTCTGAAGCACTATTCTGGGTCCAAATTCTTGTGAATAGCAAAAAAAGATATATTCTTTTTTGTTTTTTGTTATATTCTGTTTCATCTCAGGTAAACCAAGGAGTTTAAATTGACCTCTATTATAGGACAGAGTGCTTTCAGATCTTATTAACGTACCTCATACAGATAGTCAAAAAGCTCCAGAATGGTGAGGATGCTGGCTCCAATAAAGAGTCCCATCTGTCCTCCAATATCACCTGGAATCACACATGCACACACACACACACACACACACACATATATATATCATGTTGTTAATATGATGTTAAATATACATATATTTTAGTTTTAATATGATGTGTTAAATACATAGTTTTGTACATTTAGGTCTTCTGAGGCCCAAACAGTGAACAACAGTAGTCTGTATTAATAAAAGTCTTTATGAGCGTATTCTGATTTAATTTTCCCCAGTACACCAACTAGCTAGGCCTCCCCATCACACAGTGCTAATGAGGTAGTGAATCACACGAAGTCAAGCCATCCACTGCATTTTGTACACTGCCTCAATTAATTGGGCATTTCAGCATTTCTGGAGGAAAACACGAACAGGCAATAATTTTATTCAACAGATGGCCGAGTTGGTTTGCATCATGTGTGATGAGGAACAGTGGGGCCAGTTATGCTCTTTTGCACTCCCATCATGGATGGCTATGGCATCGCCAGGGATGGAACTTGTGATCTCCTAATAGGGCCAAACCTTAGACAGCTACACAATCTGTTTAGGAGTGGGAAAATTATGTGGCATGGAGTTTAAAGCTTTGGGGTCGACTATCAGTTTCCAAATGCAAGAATTCAGTGAATATAATGTTGTTGGAATCAACATTTTGGAAGCAACTCTTATGTGCCTGAAGCCCAGCTGCTTCCTCAGGACACAAGTTTTAAATGGCTAGTTACGTCCAGTTAGTGCCAAGGTGAAGTTATTTGTTTATCTAAGTAAACTGAGTCAGAAATATTATTTACAAGCAAAACATACAGGTGATGTTGAAATCAGTAACATTAAAGGTGGAGGATACCTTGAAATTAAGCAGAAAGAGAGTGAGAGGTCTATAATTGGGGAGGATCTGGAACCACTGACTGTATATTGTGACGGCAGGCTCCCATTCGTCATGCGGCAGGAGCTCCTTATTCGGCCATGGAGGAGCTGCTGATCAGACGGCTGATCAGATGCTGGGCCGCCTCAGCACCACGGAGAGCTCCTGTGCTCCATACAAGGATAGGAGGCCAGCGCAGCAGACCAAGAACCAGCTGATGGTGATTAGAAGATCACCATCAATGAGGAGCAGGGATGTATATAAAGGGCCGCGCCAGAGTGGAGGGAGATCAGTGTCGTCGTTACTTGGGCATTGACAGCTCACTTTCTCTACCACCTCCTGAAGAGCTGGTACTGGATCCCCTTCCAAGAGACCACCACAGCTACCACCTTACCTGCTTGCGACCCCGCACCTGTCATCGACTACCTGCACTCCCTCCCCCTCACAGAAAGAACCTGCACCCTCTTCTTGTAAATAAACACTGTCTTTACATTGGATTTCCAGCCGGCAGTGCCAAAATATGTTACATAAATAAGTTAAATACATGCATTTTCTGTTACTGCATGCACATGATGAAAAACTAAATCAGAATCAGAGCAGTTATAATGTTATTAAATTACCTAAAGTGATAAATATATTCTGAAGAGGCTTATTTTATCCACAAAAATCACCATAATGAAGTGCACGGCTTTTTAAATAGAAAATTCTTTATTAAAGGGTACATATTATACCTCTTTTTAAACAAGTTATAATAGGTCTATGGGCTATAAAAAACATGTTCATGAAGTTCTTTGCACAAAATCACTCTCACATAAAGAGATCTCACCAGCTCTATTCTTGACAGTTTCAGTCCCTTTCAAAATGAGCTGTTTAAGGGCTGTTATGCAAATAAGCTGTTGCTGGCCATGCCCCACCCATCCCATGCTTTCGTTGCACGTTTACCACATGTGAAAATGACAGGAAACAGAGGCGCTATCCAGCTCTGTATGTTCGACCCCAAGTCATACCCAGTGCAAGATGAGCACAACACTTCATGAGTGACTTGCCTTTGCCTGTAGCCATAGTGCTCAGCGTCTCAGCGTGCTCGTAAACCCAAATGGCAGATCTTCAACTAATCTAGTGGGCGGGGACTCGACAGATGAGGGGTGGTTCTATGCAAATGCTATGAGGGAGCCGTCCTAACGGCACATAGAAGCATATGATTCCTCACACCAAAATCTTTCAATTGACTCACAGAAAATGGATGGATGTTTTTTTTTTCGGGTTTGGAGTGTTTATAGGAGCAGTAGAGACCCAAATGGAAATACAGAAGGATGCAAAAAGTAAGTGAGTTCTGCAGAATATGTCCCCTTTAAAGATCAATTAGGAGCAAATAATTACATATTTTAGACATAGACCACACTTCATGCACCAGGATCAACCTTTCAAACCTGGTAGGTCTTCATCACAGCAAAAGACAAACTTCAGGATAACTTTGACCAGGCCACTGACTGACGGACTTACCCAGCAGACCTGCCACTTCATAAGCTTTCCTCTGCTCAATGGTCTCATAGTTCAGAGCTTCAAAGAAGACATCCAGCACCAGAATGTTATCTCTGTAAAATACACAGTACTCTGTATGGTTCTCCCACACATTACATTTTTAATGAAAATATGCAAATGTCAAATCAACTGAAGACAATTGCTGAAGGCTAACTTTTGCTCATTAAAAAGTTTCAGATGGGATAAAAGGAGGATATTTCAGTCTGGCACTGTTTACAGTGTCTCTTTTTTCTTCACACACTTTTTATTTCTCCTCACACTGTAGAGCAAACAGTACATGTGTAGACTGTGACACCTCTCAGGGTAATACGCATTAAACATATTCAGTGTTAAACTGCTCTGTCAGCTCCATAGCATGAATCAGCTTAGTGACTGAGGCAGCCAAACCCACTTACGCGATATATTTCTCGGATTTGCTGAACTTCTTGGCGAGATATTTGGCAGAGGCTTTGCTCGGGATCTTGACGAAAGAGAGTTCTTTGCTGTAACGAGTGGTGTTACATGGAGTTTCGCACATGCAGTAATCATTATCCCTCTCCACCAAGAAATCTGAGAAAACACAGTAGAGAAGATGATTCTTACACACAAAATGACTCCAAAAAGTGGAGGGGTGTAACTACACTACTTATGCACAGGTCAGTCTTCAAGCTGCTCTGAATACATAATAGATTTTATATATGAATATTGCTTGGTTGCATATTTTCTACACCGCGTAGAACAGTATTAGTGTCAAGCAACAATATAATTTTTTTTTGTTTTAGTGGCATTGCAGTTATTGAACTGCAAATGAAGATCGGCTGCTGGTTGTTTCATATTTTCAAAAGTGCATAAAACGAAATTGTAAGTTTCCTTTCTGGAAATGTGTTTCCTGTGTGATCTACAATACTGTGTAAGATTAATAATACTAATAATAATAGTAATAATAATAATAATAATAATAATAATAATAATAATACATTTTATTTAGAGAGCGTGTAACGGCAGTGAGAAAATCAGCAAACTGACGAGAAGTCTTTGCTCAGAAACAAAGGCTTTTATTTTAAAAGAATCTTTTGCAAAAGGGAGAACAGGATTAAAGTCTTTCACCACAGAGAAGTTCTGAGTGAAGATCCTTCCTACTTCACAAAATATCTTCCAAAACCAGAAGTACTTATACCATTCTCTAACACTGAGCCATTGTGAGCCGCACGTCATAAAAGCATTCCCCCGGTGCCAATAACTGTCCAGCATATTCCCTAATGTTACGGCTACGAACCCCTGCACCCCGAATTGTTACAACGAACTCGTGCTAGCTCAGGATGCAGATAACTGTTAGAACATTTTACTTCAAAACACAAGGTACGTGCAAAAAACAAGTTCCCAATCAAGTCTCGTGCTCTAACAACCTTCAAGACTGGCCTCGACCATTAATGATTAAATCTCTACGCGTGCAAATGTTAAAGTATACGTGGCTTTATGTGACACATAAAGTATAGGCTTTATACAAGACCCCCATCCAGCCTCACATAAAGCCCACTCAAAATAAAGAACCATCAATCACATAATCATACACTGAATATATTGATTTTTTCCCCTTAGGATACAACAATCAAATAGACGATCACATACATAATCATACACTGAATATATTGATTTTTTTCCCTTAGGATACATTAAGTACATTGATTACATTGATTACCTCTAAGCATATGTTTAATTTCTGTTGTGATTATATTGATTACCTGATTACCTCTAAGTATATGTTTAATTTCTGTTTTGATTATATTGATTACCTGATTACCTTTAAGTATATGTTTAATTGCCTCTACATGCTACTACAAGCGCTTTTATAGGTACTCAAAGATGCTTTACATAAAAGATTACATAGAAGATACAATAAAGTTGAAAATTAACATTAAAAACACTTACATCTCAAAAAGTTTAAAACAGAACGTATTTAAAACTTACATAGGTAGACAACACAAGTAAGAACAAATGAATGGACCAGACAGACACATGCATGTGGGTGAAAGAACAGTGGTTAGAGGCTATAAGCAGATTTGAAGAGATGGGTTTTGAGAAGAGACTGGAAAGTTGCCAGATTCCCACTGGCATCTTTTTAAAAAAGAATAAAACAGAAGAGACCTGACTTAATACCTAAAACCTAAAAAGTACTGTAATATCAAATTTGAACAATGATGCCCAGGATTATTTAACAACCTAAATATGCTCACATGGTTTAAAAAAAAATCCAAAGAAACACAGGTCAGAAACAAGTGGACAAATGGACATTTCAATCCCAAAAGCTCTGTGGAAAAAAAATGAAAGAGAAAAAGCTGGTGTAAAAAATACAATTTAATTAATAGTAATTATGTTTTTCAAGTCGTTCTTTCAAAACAATCTGAAACATATTAAAAAAACATAGATCCCAGTTTTTGTTATCAGTCAATAATGTTAAAAACTGTAACACCATTAATCTGTATACTACTATAGATGCTATTACTGCTGGATTTATCGATAATTATCTTTAATGGCCGTGAAACTGATATCATATATTTCTCTTTTTTTTAAAACATATGTTTTGTGCTCTGTTTCATGATCTGAAACTCCAGTCTATGCTTTCATGTACAAGCAAAGCACCCGGTAACCTGTAAATGACTATATCATGCTAAAAAAGGGGAAAAAAGCACACAAGGCTATCCAGTGGTGCAGCTGTCAAAGTGTTGGGCCTATCGACAAGAGAGCACAACCTCAATCTTTGCAATGCCACAATGTAGGATGCCTCTCCCTCGACCCCATCACTCAGCATGATGGCTAACCAACATGGATGTCTGCAAGACGATGTAACGAAAATGGCAGTTAGTGTCCTCCTCCAATTGCATTAAACTACCCGATAACATTGTGTATGTGACTCGGATGAAGCATGTGCTAGCCTTTACCCTCCCAGTGTTGCTATTGCGCGATAGTGGGAGTATTAACCAGCGGAAGAACTGGGGACAACTAAGTAGAAGCATTAAAAGGTGCCAAAAAAGTGGGTCCATAAAGCATTATTTTACATTTCCAACTTAAAGAGACCTTGCCAGCTGCTAAAAATGTTCATCATTGGCTGACTGCTGAAACCACTAACACCCATGAGCTCTAGTGTTAAAGAAAAGGCAGCATTAGAGTTAATGTGTATGTTTTCAATATAGCCTCAACAAAAGTAAAATTTGCAATACAAACGGCAACATCTGGTTCAGCTACAAATATCCAAGGTGCTTCATTTTGGAACAGCCAGCTTGAATTTTCAGATCTGAAGAGCTGAGGTTGTCTTTCCCCACTGGTGTAAAAGGAAACTGTCGTGGGTTTTCTGATTTTTACTGTAAAATACCTGTTACTATGTTTAAATTTGTTCTGATTTATTGATTTTTCAAAACTTCTTATTGTCCACCCTATATCTAGGCACTAGTAGGATATAAGGGATGAAGGAGCTCAGATTGATAGAAGTGAGTAAGACTGTGAATGGCTTTGTCAGTGGACTCAGGCAGACTTCATAGGTCTTAAGGAGAATTCCATAGTTTTTTCAAAATTTCAACATAACTCAGTTATTAAGTTGATCACTGAGTAATTGATCACATAGGCATTGTATTCATTATCCAAAACAACTTGTATGCGATTATCCAAAACAACTTTAATATGCAATGGTGATAATGGTAAAATAATGATAAGTCTTGAATAATATGTTTTGTTTGGGAACTATTTTGTCTCACAACACCTTGTATGTACTTCTCTGCCATTAGTGTATTTTTAAAAATGCTTTCAGAATCTTCTCAAAACACAGCCTTACGCAGCTATGAACAAGTCAAGACAACGGCACATTTTACTTCAAACTACTATCAATGACTGTTTACATCTTAACAATTAAATAATGCTGAAAACTATTGAAATGCAAGCATTTTATACACATCACATTTGGCCAGATAGTATTTCTCCAATATACAGTCCTCCCTTGCAAATTCCAAACTGGCAAGTCTGTGGCCTGGGAGGAGATGTGGCCTCCAAAGACCTTTTTTTGGTCTTTAAGCCCTTCTTTTGCAGATGCTGTCTTATGGTTATTGGGCTGCAGTTAGCATTAGCAAGGGTTTTAATTTGGGTCGAAGATCGGCCTGTGTATTCACGGACAGATCGTTGGATCCTCCGGCTCAGCACAGGTGAAATTTTTTTGGGTCTACCACTTGACTTTTTGGTCCCATAACCCTCAGGATCTTTTAAGAAGTTTAAAATTACTGTCTTACTGCGTCCAGCCTCAGCAGCGATGGCGCGTTGCGAGAGGCCTTGCTTGTGCAGCTCAACAATCCTGCCACGTTCAAAGACAGAAAGCCTTTTTGCCTTTGCCATCAGGAGGTCATGACAGTATGAATGCCTTACAGAAAATTACATGAAAGCCAGATTTTTGCACAGATTCTGCCTTTTAAAACCTATGGTCTTAAACTTTTGAGTGGCTGATGAACAGCCTGTTTGAGTTTAAATACAGTTTTCAATAAATTGCTTGCTCTAGTTTTTGTCTCTTGCTCCTGTTTCTTCTTTTTGCATTTTGAAGCTCTACTTACAACCTGGTTATGAATCACCAGTGCGAAATGCGAATACCTCTACAAGACTACATTGCTTTGCAGACATTCAGTGCACTTTTTTATGCACACTGAAAATATGGCTACTTACCAAGTGCTGGATCTGCACATTCCTTATACAGCTCAGGAGTGCAGTATGGTGCATCACCTGAAGGAGCAGGAAAGATATATCCGTCAGTTCATCACAGTGTTCATCGTTTTCATGTGACATTACATCATTATAAGACTTCCAAGTTGGATGGCAAAACAAAGATTTGAGGAGATTGTGGATAAGACATGCCTCTGTCCCTGAGAAGGGAATAAAAGAATGGCCACACAGTTACTAATGTTATTAATGTTAATTCTAACTTGCTGGCTTTTGTTGGACAAAATCTTAATAAATAGCATTATTGACCCATTCATATAGAACATACCTATAGCTATCAGTACTTTTGTAAATTTTTATCCTGACGTAAGGGGAGGGATTCTCCCCAAGATATATCTGACAGGGAAGTTTCTGTTTTAGGAACTGAAGTTCAACAGCAGGTGCTGTATATGGATTGCTGCGCTGGACACTGGCACTCCAGGACCGAAGTTAGACACCCCTGCTGTTACAAAAAAAACCTTTTTATTAATCTTGACTAGAGCAAGAGAAAGTAAAGAATGATGGCTGTAATTTCATTTCTGGGCTGCTGCCTTGTTCATGAGAATGTCAGGATAAGAGGAAGGCTGACTGGATGTATAAAATGTGCACTACCATTTAGAAACTCTTTTCATATTAACATATTTATGGCTGACAAAAAAATGAGAATACTGACATATTAGTTCAATATGTCGGTAAGTGGTCCTATATTTAGTATTCAGAAGCTTTGTCTTTTTGACCAAGTCATAAAACCACTTACTTCATCAGTTAAGGGTATTGAAAAAACAGTAATTGTTGCTATTTGGTAAAATGTAAATGTAATTCTGGTTTAGCATCTATATCATCTTGCCTCAGAACACAAAAAACTGCAGCATTTTAAAGAGCAGAGTTGAGATGTATGGAAGCACTAATCTCTGATGAGGGCAACGCTAGAAGTGGAAGCTCAGACCCTCAACGCTGTTTGTCAGGTGACTTCTGACATTGGAGGAGGAAGTGAATACAATTGCAAACCTAAAATTTGTGTAGTTGCTACAATCGCCGCTTATATAGCAGCATCAATCATGTGGCTATTGACCGGTCGCTGTCCTGATGGATATATTTAGTACTGCAGTAATTAAAATAGTTAAAATTGTTGTTATTTATAAAACATAAACACAGGTTTGTAAGGGTGACTATTCTATACTAATGAATATTCAAAATCTGTTAAACATTATGCAGACCAGTGTTTAACAGGAGGTGTAGTCGAATGCATGAAACACTATAAAGCTGAATTTGCTTGTCTCTTCTAAACCTCTAATTTCTTATTATTTTTGCTGTTTTTCTAATTATTTTTGTTCACTGTTTTAGTTTACTATTTTAGTCATTTTATTAGTTCATTGAGAATGAAGAATGCATTTTCATTGTTTATATCATGTGTTTTAATTGCTTTTTAAATATTTTAATTATTTTATTGACTGAGGATTTCCATTGATGCAACCCAAGCTAAAGATGATGATGATGATGATGAATTACTGTGGAGTAACCTAGCTTCATCATTCATATTTCATGTTTTCATAGCTTCCTAATAGTGCTTTAAAATCTGTGAAGTTGAACAGAACTACACTCATGGTACAATTTTGTATCTTTTCTATGTATATAAAACACAACTGGCAATGGGTTTTACTGAAAACATTATTGAATATAAACTTATGAATGGTAATTGCTATCCATTATAGTGTTACATGACTACATCAGTAGTACAGGAGGTTCTGCTATCCTACCGGGCATGTGCACCATACGGCAGTTGCAGTTCTCTACGAGGTATCGCGTCTCACAGTCAATGCGGCACGCACTGATGCTGTAGGCAGTGAAGAAGTCAGAGTCCATCGGGCTTGCCTTGCAGTTTCCCCACGGAGGGGGCAGATACATCAGCTACAAATCAGATATCACACACATATTGGGGCCTGATCAATATACCAGTTATATCCTGTGGATTTATCAGCTACAGCAAAACCCTGCCCATACAGCAGCAAGTTTATTAATACAACACAAAGAGACACTCAGATGTGTGGAAAACTGATTTACGTATTTCATGTTTTTATGCCCATATTTACATACAGTAATTAGCCCACAGGCACCACCTGCTCACTTCAATTACAATAACACTTTCTTACAGAGAATAATACCTACATTTATCAGAAAGAGATAATTAACAAAAAACAGGAAAAACATCCATAGTATTTATTTTACTTAAGACTTTCTGTTGTTTATTTTGAATTTAAGACATATGAGAGATGGGAATTAACAATTACATTTTACATTAATCAAGTGAATAAAGAACTGTTTTTCTAAAACTACTAAAGTCTGTGTAATATGTAAATTCATATTCAAATGTGATATCAATTAGCTGTCACACATGTACAAACAAATACAGCCAGACACACAGACACAGTCACACAGGCAGACACACACACACACACACACAGAGCTCACCCTCTGCTCCTGGCAGGACACAAAGGTCTGGAACCCCGGGGCAACTCCGAAACCCAGTTGATCAATGAACGGAGGCTCATCCTGACTGTGTACCTGAACTTTAATCCCTGCTTCAAAAGATGTCTCATCTACAAGAAGACACAGAAGACAGATGGAGAGAGAGAGAAAGAGGAAAAATGACAGGATGAAAAGTGATGCTGAATAAAAAGTGATTAGAGTGAAGTTATATAAGAGAGGTAATGTGAATTAAACAAAAATGTATGTTGGAAATAATAATAACATTGTTTTTCTTCTTTTTATTTATTGATTTATTTTTTGGTATTTTGTGTTTAATTTCATCTCTGTCCGTCTGGCTAATATGTTTTAGGTACAAGGCTGTGGTGTTATTTGCATGGCCGACACGTTAGGCATGTTTCTCTCACCTGTTTCTCCCCACACAGGTAAGTATTCATCCTGCTGGATGTCCATCATGATCTCCAGTCCGCTCCCCATGCCTCCCTTCATACTGACCAGCAGTGGCCCAGTTTCACCAGAGTTAAACGTGTAACACTTCCCATAGCGCGTGAACATCTGAGAACATAAGTACACACACACACACACACACACACACACACACACACACACACACTTGTAAATGTGAGGAGCTCCACTAACTCATGTAATGCTGTAGCTTAATAATGGTATGTCTACACCTAAACCAAATTAGTAATGAAGTTGAAAACTTGGTTATTATGGTAAAAATATGGTAAATAAAATATCAAAATAAATACAATATAAAAACATTCCCATATGTACATTTTTGCTAAAACACATGCGAGCGTGCACACACAAACACACATACACACACACAAACTTTTACATCTGAAAACACAAAACATCCTTGACATCTGCGCAGATGGTGGTCGATTATTTTATATGCGGAGAACAGCAGTAATATTAGGCAGGGGCTTTGCAGGCTTGGTAATTCTGCCATGCCTATAAATCACTGCCAGTAAAACATAATTACAGTATATTAGAAAACTGATATTGCAGAAATAGGAAGTGGGGGGCACTTATGGAAAGAGACAAAATTGAGGAAATGAGAGCAAGAGAGAGAGAGGAGAAGAGAGTTTCTCTCTTGCTCTCTCTCTCTTACACACACACACACACAGTTACTCTCTGTCTCTCTCTCTCTTACACACACACACACACACACACAATCACTCTCTCGCCCTCTCTCTCTCTCTCTCTCGCTTTCTCTCTCTCTCTTACACACAC
>JBBPCX010006922.1:0-18117 GCA_037974365.1 Hydrocynus forskahlii
TTTGTGTGTGTATGTGTGTGTGTGTGTGTGTGTGTGTGTGTGTGTGTATGTGTGTTTGTGTGTTTGTGTGTGTGTGTGTGTGTGTGTGTATGTGTGTTTTTGTGTGTATGTGTGTGTGTGTGTGTGTGTGTGTGTGTGTGCGTGTGTTCCTGGAGGCTGATAACGAGCTAATCAGATTCCTGCTGCTCTGAGACGAGTTTAGAGGTGATTAAAGCCACAGAGACGCTCCCTCTGCAAGCCTAATGCTCACAACAACACAAACAGCATCTGGACTGCACCTGCAACCCCTATAGGGTTGTAACGATACTTATATTTTCAGGCTTGATATGATTTTTGATTGAGGTGCACCACTTAGGGCTCATTCTGATTGTTTTCAGCCATCGGTCAGTCAGTCAGTCAGTCAGTGTTTCTGTATGTCTCACACTGCAGGGAACAAATGTCAGTTCAAAATATGACAAGCAGACACAAGAGCACAGTCATGGGTTAAGAGCTGTCACTGTTCTACCAATTGCTAGTTAGGATTAGACTGTGTGACTCTGCCACAGCAAATCACATGCGGAAAACAAGGCAGTGGAATGTGTTTTGGAGTCTTTTTTTGTCACCTGTTTATACCAGAAATGACTTCAGCTGCAGTAAGGTTTCCAGTATTATATTATAAGTAAGTCTGGGCAAGAGAACACATTATTGTCACGTTAAAGCGTTTTTTTACTTAACACCGACAATTATTTTAGCGTGCGTTAATGCTTATTAGTAATGTTTATTAGTATTATTTTGAAAGTTCGTTGCTTTTTTTGTGCTCGACCACTTCACCTAACTCTAACAGGGACACTTGCTACTGAACGTAGACTGTTTATGCTGCTCCCTGATAAAAGAAAAATGTTTCAGCTGGTACCTGTTCAGAAAAAAAAAAGAAAACAGATAAATGTTAACCTGCTGTTGCTCGGTGCCTGTTATATTGTTATGATCGCGGCTCTGGACTCTGTTAACAAGTTAACTCTGGAGGTTAACTTATTTTTCTATAACAAACTAGATAAAACGTGAATGCCCTGCAGTGGCAAATAGCTTTGGTTTTATATTTGATTTGATTACATTAATGTTCAAGTTGAGATTTACTGAAATATATTTGCAGCTGTGTAACTGTGTTAAAGGGAACACTGCTGTTAAAAAGTTTCTTATTTAAAGTGTTTGCAAACCACATGTTCTTGCACATTTGTTCATATAACTTTTGACTTCATTATTGAATTTTGCGCATAACAATGCAAGTAATCACAGAACATCAAGCGATTAATCGCGATTAAAAATGTAATCGTTGCCCACCATTAATTATAAGATAACACAATTGAATTTTCTCTTTTCTACAGCAAATTAAATATTACACGCCTTAAACACAAGATGTGTTAGGATATCTGTATCTTCAGATAACTATACTAATTCCGCCCATTCTTCTTTACATATTAGAATTTGTGCATTTGAATGCAGTGTCATTAAAGTTCCTGTTGATGGAATGGTCTGTCCATGTACTGTGCGTGAACTTGCCAAACTATTTCAGACCCCTCTCAAAAGGACTTCTAACTCATTTTAGTGGTTGTTTTGATTTGTGCATTGTGAAAAGCAATGTGTGGACTGGCTTCGCTTTCTAGTCCTCTTTAGCACTGATGAGCTCTTACAGAACTTGAGTTTGGTTAATTTGGGGTCCATTTAGAGAGGTTTGGCAGACACACAAATGCCCAAAAAAACAAGACTCAGAGTGGACCAGAAGCACTGAAATGGTCCAACACTGAAAATGCTGTAAAAGAACAGTGCTCATTTACAAAGATCTATATGTGAAAGCACCCTGAAGAGACACACGGACAGACAGACTGACATATTGGACCAGTGTTCTTAAAATAGCTGTAAACTAAGATATTTTCATTGCAGTGGTGTAATGATGGTTTATGAGACAGGTGTTTCAGGATGATGAGTGAATCTGTCAGTGTTCCTGTGTCTGAATGACATGAAGCTTTCATGCAGGCAGAGAGAGAGACAGAGAGAGAGAGAGTGGGAAAGAGAGAAAGGGAGAGAGTGGGGGAGAGAGTGGGCGAGAGAGAATGAGAAAGAGTGAGAGAGAGAGAGGAGAGAGAGAGAGAGAGAGAGAGAGACAAAGCCAGGCCCTACAGTAGCGTAAACCGGATTACACACATTACATGCAAATATACTAATACATGCATGCGCGCGCACACACACACACACACACACACATGCACACACTAATACACAGAGATAAATACATAGACTTACAGTGGTGATTTACTGTTAAAGTGAATTGATCACTAATTTGAAAGCACAAAACAGAGGTATTACAATCCTGCTGAGATGAAAATACATGTGGTTTATTTAATAAAACAAATTATTTGGAAATTTAGGAACTGGAGAAATGTCTTTTTCTGCATGTGGAAATGATGTGTGGAAATGAGGATGCTTTAATAAAAGCTTTAATCCTTCAGTGTCCAGAAGTCAGGTTTCAGTGCCTAGCTGGGCTTTTCAAACAAGATTTGGTTTTGTGTTCTTGGGCTGAGGCTGGTTCAGTGAAGTTCTGGTGATTCTGGAGGTAGAGATTAAAGCAAATGTTTTGCAATCAAATATGCAGTTTTTTCAAACCCGCATTGTAGACTTGTTAAAAAGTATGTTTCTTAATAAAAACTGTAATAACAATCTTAAATTTTGTACTGTGTGTTTAGATGATATCTTACAGTAAATATATGAGGAAGAGTATGGTAACAAGTAGCTGTTTTCATGTAAGCCTATTATGCAATTGTCTTATTAATTTATTAATTTATTTACCAGTTATTAGATTCTTTCCCCTCCTGTTTTGTCTTTAATTTTTTCTCTTTTTTGCAATAAAAAAAATCTTTTCACTCGTAGTTTTCATAGCCTTTTTGTAAATCTAACTGTTTGTTTTGCTGGTGCATTCTGTTAATTCAAATATTTATTGTGAAATAGCTTCACATGTTATGGATATAAATAATGTGTATATATTTTTGATAAAAACAGAGAAAATGGTGGGAGACAATTGTTAAATTGGTATGTTTTCAACTGCTATATTTATGACTAGGGGTAAAAGAGACATGAAGAGACGTGTGTTCAGTAATGTGGTGTTTTTCCAGGCACCCATGTTATGGAGGGTTCAGGGAAAATGGTGGTGACTGCTGTGGGCGTCAACTCTCAAACTGGAATCATCTTCACCTTGCTGGGGGCCGGAGAGGTGGAGGAGGAAAAGAAGGAAAACAAGAAGGGTAGGAAAACTTAAGAAACACTTCAGTGCCTAGAATGCACACTATAGAGCGAAGGATCACAAAGAGACACCGCAAGATCCTCAGAAGTGTCATTGTCCTCCTTTGTGTTTTAAAAGTGTGTGATAATGATAGCAGATTTAGAACAAGCTGTTCAGTTGTGCTTCTTAAAAGGAAATTCAACATCTATGTATGTACATTGTTGTGTTCAATTAACCCTAATTTAAGTTATCAGTTGCATCATTGTTACATTTTGCTATGCGTTCCATTAACATTCAATACATATTTACATTTAATAGCATAATTGCAATTGTAATTTCACATAATTGCATGGGTATAGTATTAATGAGAGCAATAGATTTTAAATTAATAAAATAAAATGCCTCCTCTTTGACCTAAAAACACAAATGATTTTGACTTAAAAACACAGGTGGGGTGGTTGTAGCCTAGTGGGTGAAACACTTACCTGTGAACCCGATGGCCACAACGTCACAGGTTCAAACCCCCCAACTTCTACCATTGTGTCCTTGAGCAAGACACTTAACACTCTGTTGCTCCAGGGAGCCTGTCCTTGTAACTAAAGATTGTAGGTTGCTCTGGATAGAAGCATCAGCCAGATGCCCCCATTAAATTAATTTAAAATGTGGTACAACCTTTACTTTGCTCAGAATTTACAGTGATGGCGCAGTCATCTGTGACCAGGAGTATGACAGCACAATTCGTTTTGCTACTCGTCTCTAACCAGCCTGTTAGCTGTTTAATATTCCTCTCCAAGCGCATTGTGGTGTCTAACGATGCTGCACTAGTGCCAGTTGGAAAAGATGGTGGCTGGTTTCACATGACTTGTAGGAAACATGTTCTAACCTTCGCTGTCCCAGTGTTGGTGGTGTTGTGTAATTAGTACAAATACAATTGCAGTTTGGTTTTAGAATTTCTGAGCTGCTGCTTTCGTGTTTGGAACTTTTACTTTTTTTGGTCATTTTTAACTGAAGTAACAATACTGGAGTATGGGTTTAAGGATCATCTACAAACCACAAAATATGTGCACATGCTAGCTCATGAGACATCATTCTACTCTCAGTGCATCCAACAGTAAGGGCAGCATGGAGCTTCTTTTCTATAGTGATAGAAAACATGGCAGCATAAAGAAAGCTGCACTTGCTGATCCATATTACTGTGACCAGCACGGGCATGCACGCACAACGGCTACTGTGGGGACAGATTGTAATGGGTTAAAGGAGACAAACACTTCATCACTAAAGAGATGCTTAGTTTGATAGGGTTAACAAGATTTTTGGGAGCAGTTTTGGCTTGCCACGTCTGGTTTAAAAGAGGTCACTCATAAAGAACGAAACCTTAATAAAGCATTTATGAAAAACACCACATGTGATAGGCACGGTTTGAGATGGAATTGAAGTACAAACTCCTAAGGTACCGACAGCTTTGAAGGTTTTTAAAATGTAATATTACTCAGCCCTAGCTGAAACTGAACTGTGATTCTGTGCTTTTAACACAAATTTGTATTCATTCATTTCGATTGTTTCATAGTTTTTCATTTAACTTTTATGTTTTCTCATTCTTTGTTTTGCATGCCACCATTATCCGTTTCCCGCCCCCATTTGCTAACCAAAGCTGAGGTCAATAGTAGCTCATCCACGCAGTTTGCCACAGCTTCCACCAAAGAGTGCAGCGTTGTGAATGGTAGGTGAAGCCCTCGGCCGTTGAGAGAACAGTAGTGAATAGAACTAAAGGCTTTGGCTTTACATCACTTTCTTTGGCACATATTTTCCTCACCTTCTTATTTGTATGTATTTTATACCTGTTGCATTCGCAGCTGGCATGCTGACATGCTGATTTGGGTTTGCTTTATTTGAACACTCTTATCTTCTACAGGAAAACAAGACGGCACTTTGGAGAACAATCAGAACAAAGGTAATGTCTTCGTTTCAATTAAAAATTTCTCTCATTTCTCTTTTTCTGTAACTGCTTAATCCACACTAGGTTCGCGGGTACCTCGAGCAAGAGGCAGGGACCACCCTGTGTGGGGTGCTAGCCCACCACAGGGCACAGCAATTTAAATTTGAGCTCAGTTATAGTGTAGTAATCAGTACATTTTGCAGACTGACTGGAGAAAGATTGGAGACCCTGTGCCTTCATTTGATTATTGACTTTTTGTATTCGTTGTATTAACAACCAAGAAAAAACATGCAAAGGTTTTGCTAGCATAAAGCATCTAAGCAGCTAAATGTGCTAATGCTTTGTGTATGTTTATCTTCAGCACTAAGCTTCATGTACATTATAGTAATTATTTGGGATAAAGAGCACAATTTTTTTCGACAATTTTATTTTCCAAACTATCATTAAAAGCTCATGTTTGGGCACTTGTAAGAGCCACAAATATCTGAGCGTTTGCTCTATTGTCAAGACATCACAAGTTTAATCTCAGGCAATATTATAGCCATCCATAGCCAAGAGTCCAAAAAGAGCTCTGCAATAATGCTGTTTGCAATTTATTGTTCTCCTCTACTGGAGCTGTCCAGTAATATTACACTAGTGGCTGTTTGAAAAAAGGGTGCTTCATCACCTCATCAGTATTTTTGTCGACTTTTGTTGTTGTATATCGTTTTTAACAATACCACAGCACCACCAGCATTTCTTTCAAAACTGCTCTTTGGTGTAAAATTTGCAGAAACAACAAAAGAACAACACAAACAACCCCCTCACTCTATTTAAGTAATTTTTCTTATTATATGCTAAGTTGTAATAACATTAGAGGAATCAATTCAATGCACTCTTACCTGAGCTTAACCCCAGGGGCCCAGACTTATTAATGGCCTCTGATTGTGTATTTAATTTTTTTCCCATACCCACTCACACCCATGCACTATTTGCTTTATCTGATGTATTGAAATTTGGAGATAGCTGCTACACAGAATATGTGAGAATGGAGTTTAATAATAAAATGCTCGTAATACAATGTTAGCATTGGAAACTGATGTAGATGATGAGTGACAAGAATGACTAGGCTAGTAATATTTGCTGAGGTCGAAGCTGACAATTACTAGACAAACTTAAATTCGGATTGTTCCTAACATTATTCCCAACACATAGGGCTTTTGGGAGCTGTTCCTTCAGTTTTGCAGGCTCTTTGAAAGAACAAATAAGATATAAGCAAGCTCTCTGTTTCACACTGTGACTGTCAAATGCAGATACATCTTTGTATATCTATTTTTGTTTTTCATTTTTTTTACCTGATTTGGAAATACCAGCTGCCCTTTATAGCGTGTCAACAATGCGTGATACACATATCCAAAAAAACGTCCAAAATTTGTTAGAAAACCGTCTTTTTACTTTAACTTATTAAAGAGTTAGGAACATGTTTTCCTTCTCCTGCAAACTGACTTTTTTGGACAGTGACAATATGTTAAACTATTGAAAAGTGACAAAGAAAACACATGTATTTATTAAAAACAACTTTGAAAAAGCTAGGTGTACTATTTTAACTAATACTGATCCAGCAACTTTCCGACTTTCTGACCACCTCAGCAAAGAAACAGGATGAGGCGGTTGCCATGGAGATGCAGCCTCTGAAAAGCGCAGAGGGTGGAGAGGTGGAGGAGAAAGAGAAGAAGAAAGCCAACGTGCCCAAGAAGGAGAAATCGGTGCTTCAGGGTAAACTCACCAAGCTGGCTGTGCAGATTGGGAAAGCTGGTGAGTTTCTCTGTACATATTAGGGGTGTGAGGAAGTCAAAGTGTGTGAAGTATACTTCAAACAGAAAAGCAAAACGAGGTATTTTCAGTCAGATAAACACAGTGGTCTGAGTTTACATGACAGAAGTCAGTCCTCAGAACAGCACGTCTTTGCTTTGATGCCTACAGTTGGGCACAACATCACATGATCACTGACCCTCTGACAAGTGTCCCACATCTTTTGGTTACTGTTGATATGTCTCGCATGCTTTCAGCCACCACAGTACTTGGGGCAGCTGGTGGCCTAGTGGTTAGGAAGTTACCCCTGCAATCAGAAGGTCTTAGGTTTGAATCCCAGGACTGCTAGTGAAACCTCTGAGGTGCCCTTGAGCAAAGTGCCATCCCCACACACTGCTCCCCGGGGGCTGTGTTCCTGCCTGCCCGCTGCTTCACTTGGTGAATGGGTTAAATACAGAAAAAGAACTTCACATTGTTCAAGCTGTGTGCTGTGATGGGTACACGTTTGATAAATGGACATTTTACTGAGTGTAAAGAGAAGAACATGTTCATATAAATATTTTATTACTGAAAAATAAACTGGCTTTTCAAGGTGTTGAGTACAGATGTACGTGTTTGAGAATTCACAAAATATGAATGTAGACCATTTTTAAGCAAGTTTGGGCATTTCCAGGAACCTGGACACCATGTTTACATAAAATGGTGTGTTTCTGAGTCTCAGACTGGAGACTGTCACCTTACTTTTTTCTTCACTGGGGTGGAGCAGAATAGTCAGGTGTAGACTTGATGTGGTGCAGTTTTGGAAAAATAGAGTACAGTTGATGGCCAATGCTAGCTAGACACCTAGTTAATTTTTGCTGTTTGTGAATAACATGCAGCATTATCTTGATTAAGGTGCGGTCCCAGCACTTTGTTTTGTTCAGAGGACACCGTAGCTTGTCATCTAGTTGTCTATTGACTTGAAAAAACTACCGAAATTGGTCTGCCTTTTCATATTCTTGCATCCTTTTCTATTCAGGTAAAATGGCTTTTTAACCAGGCAAATTTTATTCCGGTTTGGTGTGACTCAGCTTGAACGAGGAGACATGGAACGTCAGACGATGTAAAGCTAATACTGGAGCAAATCATTGCGAAATTATATGCAAAGGAGACTTGTCATCTTGTACACAAGGTCGATAAGAAAAGCTGAATATAACAAAACAAATGACGATGTGTATATGAGCATTCATATTTAACTTTCATATTATGCTTTTAATCGCAAAAGTTTGCACTGTACTGAATAATCCTAATATTTTATCTGTAGATAAGACCTTTAGTTAGCTTTGTTCTGTAACTTAATACTGTATTAGCCAATACACAAACCGAATTTGGGCTTATCTTAGAATAAACATAAGTATGCCTGTCAGTGATTGTGATGCTGATTTGTGAATGTGATATTCCGCATAGTTTCAGGCATGAAAAGCACTCTCTAAATGATCAAATTCATAATGTTTTATCATAATTCTTATTAATTTGCTCCCACTACTCTTACTGCAGATTTCTTTTTCTAAGGAGCCTTGTCAAAGTTTTCCTTCACTTGTTGGAAGTAGTGATTAGCTAAGAGCCATGTCATTCTCACAGCTGAGTGGTTTGTTTTCATTCAGTTATCTTGTCATTTGAAGTATATGGCTGCCAATTCAATTTCAATTTTATAAATATATATATATATATATGTGTTTTATTTTTATTTATTATTTTATACTGTACTGTTGTATTATGGCTTTTATTCTATTGTTTCTGCTGCTCTTACCTTTGTACTGTCCACTAAAGTAAAAAGTGTAAAGTGACCATTCTGTCATACGTGAACACACCACAGCACACAGTGTGAACAGCAAGAAAGTCTTGTGGGACTAATAAATGTTTATCTTATCTTATCTTACCTTTTCTTATCTCACATTTCACTCTGACATGATTATTTTGGTACTATGCAGAATTATTGTTCAAAATTCACGGTGCACACAAATGTCACTGGAGGAATTCTTTATACAGAAGTGGAATATAGATAATAAGAACAAATTGCATTTTTATATTTGAATAATAAGTGCATACTTTCTTGAATATTATCTAAGGAAATTGTAATTGACTTTAAATAGCCCAAAAACAAATGTATATAACATTCGATGCATTTGAATAATACTCCATTTCCAACCGTTCTATGCTGTGATCCTAAAGGCATGTTTGTTTGTTTTGATGTGTTTGAGATGACTCTGTGTTTCTTGTGCTCCCATCGCAGGGCTGGTGATGTCGGCGATCACTGTGATTATTTTAAAGCTGTACTTTGTGATCGAAACATTCGTCATTCAGGATCGTCCCTGGCTCACCGAGTGTACCCCAATATATGTGCAGTATTTTGTCAAGTTCTTCATCATTGGAGTGACAGTGCTGGTGGTGGCTGTGCCTGAGGGTCTACCACTGGCTGTCACCATTTCGCTGGCCTATTCAGTAAAAGTGAGTCAGCATTTCTATTGTGATTCTGCAGTAAAGTAAAGCTACTACTTGTAACCAGAATATCCAGTTTAGGGGAGACAGCATATCTAGTAAAAGTAAGTCCATGTTTGTAACAAGATTAAAGATGAGTCAACATTTTAATACAGATTATAAATACACTATATGGATAAAAAGTATTGGGACGCCTGACCATTACACTAACAGACACTGCATTCAAATGCATAGACTTTAATATGGAATTGGTCCCCCTTTGCAGCTAGAACAGCTTCCACTATTCTTGGAAGGCTTTCCACAAGATTTTGGCATTTCTGTGGGAATTTACATTAATTCATTCTGTAAAGAGGTCAGACACTGATGTTGGACGAGAAGGTCTGGCTCTCAATCTCCGTTCCAGTTCATCCCAAAGGTGTTGGATGGGGTTGAGGTCAGGGCTCTGTGTGGGCCAGTCAAGTTCTTCCACACCGAACTCATCCAGCCATGTCTTTATGGAGCTTGCTTTGTGCACTGGGACCCAGTCATGCTGGAATGGAAAAGGTTCTTCCCCAAACCGTCCACAAAGGTGGAAGCATGGCCTTATCCGAAATGTCTTGGTATGCTGAAGCATTAAAATTACACTTCACTGAAAGTAAGGGGCCTGAAAAGCAGGTGTGTCCCAATACTTTTGTCCATGTAGTGCATTATGAATCATACTCTTTGAAATGACCTCCTGCATATGTGACTCATCACTTCATAAAAGTGAGTCAGCATTTCAGTGCTGAAGTATTGTGTGTTATGTGAGCTGTTCAGTTGTAGTTTTCCACTTTATTGAAAAACACGTTTCGTGTGCATTTATTTCTAATGAGTTTATCTAATAAGGTGGAGTCAGAATATGTTATGAGATTATACTTTAAAAGAAGTGTCAGTTCAAATAAGGTATGTCAGCATTTATGGTGAGATTTTATAGTAAAGGTGAGTGAGTGTATCTAACGATCATGCAGTAAAATGAGTCAGCATTTCTCACCAGATCATCCAACCGACATGGACAGTTCTGTGAAGGTGAGTCAGCAATTCTAAAAGATTGTTCAGTTAAGGCGAGTTAGTGCTTCTAACCAGATTATCCAGTGATGAGTCAGCATTTTGTGACATTATAGTAAAAATGAGTCAGCATTTCTAATCAGATTATCCAGAAAAAGTGAGTCAGCGTTTGAAACTAGATTATCTAGCAAATGGTAGCATATTAAATATGATAATTCTATAAAAGTGAGCCTCCTGTGCCTTGTTAAAGATTCTACACAAATCTGGTTGGTGGAGTCTAAAATCTCCCATATCTGTTCAACTGGGTCTATCTACAGCATATGGTTTACATGACTATCATACTTATCAAGCTTTTCAAAGAACACCCCCATCAGTATAGAAATGATTTTAGGACACAGGTGATCAGCTAGAATACATAATTTTTCACATTTTCCACATCTCTATTGATCAATGTCTGTGATTCTTACACCGCTAAACTTATAACTGTCATTTCCAAGGGCATTTGATGATGTCTTTCCCACAGATCTAAATCAGTCCAGCAGTCTTTGTGACTAAAACTGTGATGCCCCAAAATTGAACCCTCTTTCAAAGATGTTAGATTTAGATCATCTCCCCTTGCTATCTTGATCTAAAATCAAGGACAGCTGGGCTAGCACATGGTAGGATGTTAACTGTTTAATTGCATCAGACAGTACATCTGTCTGAAAGCTTCTGCTAGCCATTTTACTTTCCATCCTTGCTAGCCATTTTACTTTCCTTCTTCTGTCTTCTTCGTGTTCTTCTGTTAACTCATTGTATCATGTTCCTTTGTTTGTTTTTTTTACCCTAGAAAATGATGAAAGACAATAACCTGGTGCGACACCTGGACGCGTGTGAGACGATGGGGAATGCCACAGCAATCTGCTCAGACAAAACCGGAACTTTAACCACTAATCGCATGACGGCTGTGCAGATTTACATAGGAGATCAACATTTCCTCGAGATTCCGACTCCACAGCACATCAGCCATCACACACTGGAGCTCTTGACCATGGCCATCTCCCTCAACAGTGCATACACTTCCAAAATCATGGTGAGCGGCTCCTGCTCTGGCTGGAGTTTAAACCTGATTTTACAGAGTGCAACTTTCATTAAGCTAGTTGACAGTTAAAAAAATGTTTTTATTATTCCATTAGTAATATTGGAAGCTAGAATGTTATGTACTCCTAATGCAGTTCTCCAGTAAAGTTGAGCCACTGTTTGTGACCAGAGTATCCAGTAAAGGTGAGACAGCATTTCTAGTAAAACTGAGTTCGTGTTTGTCATCTTGTATACAAGGATTACAGATGAGTCAGCATTTTAATACAGATTATAAATGCACTAAATTGACAAAGGTATTGGGATGCCTGACCATTACATTAACAGGGACTTTAATGACATTGCATTCAAATACATAGCCTGTTTGCATGGGAATTTGTGCCCATTCATTCTGTGGAGTCAGACACTGATGTTGGACAAGAAGGTCTGGCTCGTAATCTCCATTCCAGTTCATCCCAAAGGTGTTGGATGTGGTTGAGGTCAGGACTCTGTGTGGGCCAGTCAAGTTCTTCCATGCCAAGCTCATCCAACCGTGTCTTTATAGACCTTGCTTTGTGCACAGAGCCTGCACATCTTTGTGTGATTTTTATGTCGAGAGAAGAAAATACATAACATGACACTGCATGCCAAAGTCAGTTCTTTGTCTTAAACATATCTGAGATTATTTAACAACTCAATATAGTTTCTGCCAGGTGTGTGATGTTTTAAGCATGCTAATTGGTAGAGTGTGACCTTTTGTTACTTGTTAGCCTCTTTAACTTCAGTGCTAAAGCTAAACTATTTGGGGGAATTATCTTATTTTTGATTTTTCGGATCAATATTTCAGTTGTTATTGAAATGCAGTTATGTTCTATAAATGAAGTTCTAGTCCCTGTATTACCAAGGAGACAGAAACATCCGATTTTTTTAACCAAACGTTGACAGTAGAGTTCTAAACTTCCTATTCACCAACTCTGCGCTTATTACTTGAAACTTAAGGCAATGTTGAATAATGTGCCACAGCTCTTGCGATTGGAAAAATGCACTCTTTCAAATTATTCTTTATACAAATCATTGATTCCTTTCAAGAGCAAAACTAATGCTTGGCTGATCAACTGCATTTGCAGTAAAATGGTGCACTGGGTACATCTGATTTTTCCCAGTCCTATACCTTTAATCTGTCCTATAGCAACGTGCTGTTGTTGTGAGAGGAAAGCCTCGTATCCCCATTTTTGTTGTTTTTTGTTTACATAACCTGAAAACACCATCTGGCCTGACATTGTGTAATAATTTCACAATGAATCGATCACAAAATAATTTCTAAAAAGGCCATTTCACATTAGCTTTCAATTTCCTTCTCTTGTAAATTTTAGAGATATAAGGCTCTGTTATGACAGCGATTGTATATAACAGTAGGCGTGGGACTGTAATTGCTAGAAGCACTTTTTTCTTTTGACTAAATCTTCTTTTCTCTCTCCTCTCTATTTCTCTTTCTGTCTGTCTATGACTCTCTCTCATCCATCCCCACCCACTCGATCTCTCTACCACACTCTTTCTCTCTCTGTAGGTCGCAGATAAAGAAGGCGGTTTGCCAAAGCAGGTGGGGAATAAGACGGAGTGTGCTCTCCTGGGTTTGGTGCTGGATCTGAAGCGGGATTATCAGTGTGTTAGAGAGCAGATTCCAGAAGAGAAGCTCTATAAGGTCTACACCTTTAACTCCGTCCGCAAGTCCATGAGCACCGTCATACAGCTGCCTGACCAGAGCTTTCGCATCTACAGCAAAGGAGCTTCCGAAATACTGCTCAAAAAGTGGGTTTGTGTGTACGCTTGATAATGTATGTACATTAATAGAAAATTTCACTGATTTTCACTCTAGAGAAATGTAGTGAGGCAGAATTTTATAACAGCAGCAATAATAGGAATCGAGTGTTTCTACCTCACTGATGGTTATTATACAAAAAGTGCATTACCAAAGATGGCTTCGGGACAGTTCTGCTCTAGTTGTATGATAAGACTTTGGCCTGTCCACATTTTTCCAGATACATCAATATTAATTCTAATCAGTATAATACTAATAATGCTAGTATTATTGACATTATTGTAGTTATAGAAACTGGGAAGACTGTTGTGATTGTAAAAGTTCATATTTTCCTTTTTTTTTTTGAGAATTCATGGCGTGTGTGTATGTGTGGAGATGCAGAGAGGGACATACTTGTTGAAAAAAAAATATATATAAATATAAAAAAGAATATAAAAAAAAAAAAGAATAACTCCCAGTTTATGCTCGCTAATAAACCCTCTGCTGGAAGGGGGTTAAGGAAGGAAAATGATATGTAACTCAATCTTAACAACTAAGAGTAACCATCAGCTTGACAGCCAAAAAGAAAGCAGGATGAACAGCAAGGTCAAACACATGTGGCAAACACACAGCTTGTGTGAGAGGAGGCAGTGACCGGACGGGTCGGGCGGGAAATTACATGGGGCACAGGTGAGGGAAATCAATATGGTAATAAACTGAAACAAGACAAAATGAGACAGGAGGTGAAATCAGACAGTGACGTATAAACACAGCGAAGACAACAAGTGGTAACATAAACATGATGTGAGGTAAACGAACATACACATATTCCAACTAGACAGAAAGTGAGGTACATGAAGAGAACCAGGTCTCCTCCCAGTGTCAGTGTGGAGCGTGGTGGTGCTGGCGTGACATACAGAATGTGTGTTGAGTGAAAATATACGGTTCTCCTTAAATGTTCTTTTTATTATTATTCTTTTTATAAAAAGAGTGCAGCTTCTCATCCAAGCCCATTTTGAATTTGGGCAAAATTCCAGTGCTGAAGCGTTTGTCAGATGGATTGCATGTGTATACACATTTTTGATGGGTTGATCATGGTTCAGTTGCCTCGATAATGTATGGGGAGAGAGAGCAGTGGGATGAGTCACCTCAACAGTATATGTGGGAGAGAGTGTCTTGATGGCTGCAAAACAACAAATGCAGAGCAACAAATGAGTCCTCTGTGTACTTTCCCCACCTATTTTGGGGCTAGAGTGGTTCACTCCACCCATTTTCAGCCATTCTTAACCGTAAATGGCTAGGCAATAGATTGTGAATTAATGCCCACCTCCGTGGGCGAGCAGTAAAATGGGGCACTGAATGAAGATAGTGAGAAGAGTCTCTGGTTTGATACCCTGCTGTGAGCTGATTTTTTTTAGCACAAACTTTTTTTGGGCCATAAAACCAATACTATGCACTGAAAGTTTGGAATCCAAATTTTCTGAGCTATGGGTGAGAAACCCTTTCTTTCTAGTCCTGGAGACCCCATACCCTACACATTTTTGTGTTTTCCCCACTCTATTACATCTGATTCAACACATGAGTAGTTCATGAATGAGCTGAATCAAATGTCCTAGATGATTGAAAGGACAAAATGTGCACCAGGTACGGTCCTCATGGCTGGGTTTGGGAACCCCTACCCTAAGACTGTACTCTGTAGTCTCCAGTTTCTCATTGCAACCAGTACTAACCCTCTCCTTTACTTGAGTTTAACACTTTCTGCATTAACAATACTGTATTTAAACCTGTCAAACCCAGTGAAACTGAAGGCCGTTCTGATTTGCCTCATTGCACCAGGTGTTCTTCAATCCTGTCTCAGGATGGTTCCGCACGCCCCTTCAGACCACGGGACAGGGATGAAATGGTGAAGAAGGTGATCGAGCCGATGGCCTGCGATGGTCTTCGCACAATCTGCGTAGCCTACAGGGACCTAGCAGGAGATCCACTGCCAGACTGGGACAACGAGGCCGACATCATCAACAATCTCACCTGCATTACCGTGGTGGGGATCGAGGACCCTGTGCGGCCAGAGGTCAGTACTGAAATACTGTTACCTACTGAAACCGTCTAATTTTAAAGTGATAGTAAACCAAATATCTGATTTAGACAATTTAATTTGCTTAACACTAAAGATCCAAGGCTCATGCTAACAAGAAAGGGCTGGAAACTACATGCCTAAACTGTCATAGCCTCAAAATATATGGAGTTGTTGAGTAATCTTAAATAAACTTGCTCATGTTGTTTTCACTGAACTGTTATCTGTTAACATCAGTAAAAAAAAAAAAAGACAAAATTCAAGCTTCAAAATGCTCCTTTTCTTTTAGCCACGCAGCATAAGTCTAGTGCACTAAAGCATGATTAGAGGAATTGCGTAAATGTGATTTCACATTTATCTATAGATATATAATAAAATCGAATAAAATAAAAACATAATAAAATCTAACAAAATAAAATAGCACTACTCATAATTTGGGATTGAAATTATGATCAAATAAAGATTGAATAGGCTGTGCGTATAGTAAATTCACTCTTTCACTATATACAGAGTTAAAATATTACAGTGCTCAGCATCTATGTTTTTGCAGGTCTAGTTGAACTCATCGGAATTACTCACCTCTCACCTCAGCAATTTCAGAACTTGTGGACATAATTTCAGTCTCATTCATTACATTCCTGCATCTGCTTTATCAATAATGTCTGTCACATGAATCAGAGCGCCTTGGGTAATGAAAGAAAAGACCAACAAAAGCATGAGACTCGTGATTTTCAAGTTAAAGTTTAATAGCCGTCAAGCACCAAAGGCCTCCTGGAATGTTCCTTTTGAGGCTCTCACTCAGTAGCTTTTGATTGGTGGGGTGTGATGAGGCTCGCCTCTCGTTGTCCAATCAGGTCCCAGAGGCCATCAGGAAGTGCCAGCGCGCGGGCATCACAGTGCGCATGGTAACAGGCGACAACATCAACACGGCTCGTGCCATCGCTGCCAAGTGTGGCATCATCCATGCCGGGGATGACTTCCTATGCATGGAGGGGAAGGACTTCAATCGGCGAATCAGAAACGAGAAAGGAGAGGTGGGTCACTTTAGTTCATTTCCTAATTGTAAATTCATTGCATTTCATAATTGATGATAAAATTAATTGATACATTCTTAAAGTGGTGGATGTTACCATGTGCACAAGGACTTCAAAGTAGAGGGGACATTGATAACAGAGATGCAACCAATTAGCATTCATCACATGGCAAACCAGTGCTCTAGTTAACTTTTTATCTTTTTCATAAAAGGCTGTGTTGGAGAGTAAGACATTAGGGAAATGATGGCTGGGGAACAGAGTTAATTTAGTATGTAAGTGCATATGAAGTGAATATACTGTCAATTAGGCAGGTATACTCCATGTAATCTTGAATCGGCACCTTCTCAGACATGGTACAGTTGTGCTCATAAGTTTACATACCCTGGCAGAATTTATGATTTCTTAACCATTTTTCAGAGAATATAAATGATAACACAAAAACCTTCTTTCACTCATGGTTAGTGGTTGGCTGAATCCATTTATTGTCAAACAACTGTGTTTACTCTTTTTAAATCATAATCACAATACAAACTACCCAAATGATTCTGATCAAAAGTTTACATACCCTGGTGATTTGGCCTGATAACATGCACACAACTTGACACAAACGGGTTTAAATGGCTATTAAAGGTAACCATCTTCACCTGTGATCTGTTTGCTTGTAATTAGTGGGTGTGTATAGAAGGTCAATGAGTTTCTGGACTCCTGACAGAAATGGTAAACTTATGAGCACAACTGTATATTTTGCACGTATATGGAGTTATTTATTTGCTTGTAGTCTGTTGTGATTAGTGCTCATCCCTAGTATTTTGGTTATGTGTTTATTATGCTGGCAAATTCTGAGCAGATGATGTGCTGAATGGGATCACTCTCAGCAGCTGGTCGCCTAGTGCTTAGGGAGTTGCCCCTGCAAACAGAAGGTTGTGGGTTCAAATCCCAGGACTGTTAGTGGCACCACTGAGGTACCCTTGATCAAAGTACCGTCCCCACACACTGCTGCCTGGGTGCTGTTCCCCCTGCATCACTTGGGTGAATGGGTTAAATGCAGAGAAAGAGTTTCGTGCTGTTCACGCGCTGTGTTGTGTTCACGTATGACAAAAATGGTCACTTCACGCCACATGTGCCCTTGATATGCTGCTATTTTAGTGATTACAAGAAAAAAGTGAAGTTTACTTCCATGTCTCTCTGCTCCTCACACACACTCCTCACTTTGATCAGCACTCCACAGTGAGACATGACCCATAATACAGAAACACAGTATTACAGGAACAGTCCTAACATTATTTGTTCATTAAATATTCTGTCTTTAAATTCAAACTGGTGTATGTTGCTGCAGGCATTTAGTATAAACTCACCAACAATCACTTACCGAACACTGTTACAGCACACATTTAGACTAAACTAATGCACACTTAAATATTTTTCCCTTCATCACAGGTTGAGCAGGAACGGATTGATAAAATCTGGCCCAAACTTCGAGTGCTAGCACGATCATCTCCCACAGACAAACACACACTGGTCAAAGGTAAAGGCACAAACACACAAGCGCATTTCACAGATCATTTTCACAAATTATTTTTTCCAGTGCTATTTATGAGTATTGTCAAATGTGCTTTCAATCCCTGTCTCTCACCAGAAGCAATTTGTAATATGACATTACATTTGGAAATATGTATA
>JBBPCX010006933.1:0-18117 GCA_037974365.1 Hydrocynus forskahlii
ACACCAAGGCAGCAGGTGGCACTATAATCTGAAACCGTGCAGCACTGGTGACAAATCAGAAGCCTCGTAGGGGGGACGTCATCACCAGAGACGGTCTGTGTTGAATATAACAGCGTCCGAAGCGACTCTGATGTCTCTGTCCTTCACACTAGAGGGACAGAAACTCCTCCTGAGTGGAAACAGGCCAGAACTCCTACGAGGTTGTTGTAAACGACGGGACTGTAGATGGAAACCCGATGGAAACTCGGCGCGTACTGTGACGTCATATGAGCGGAGCTCAGTCTGACGCCAAGCGGGCCGTTTTTTTTAATCTTCGGCCAGAGTTTTCAAAAACCTCAGTTTTCACACTGAACCAAAACGGCGTTTACGTGTGGACGAAAGGCCAAAAACGCACAGAAACGCCTCCGATTTCAGAAACACAGTGTACGTGTGGACATGGCCCTGGTGTAACCAAACTAGTTCGCCCACATAGTCCGTAAGTACGAGACTAACGGTGTAGGCCGAGTGGGAGTGGGCGTCGTAATGTCGAAGCTGTTGTAACTCGCGGACCCTCTGTAGCATTAACACGTGATACACTCGATACTCACCGCTCCTGTGATGACCCAGTTTTTCCGAGCAACAAACTTCGAGGCCCGTACTGGAAGATCACATACTTCAAACGTCTTCACCAGGGTCTACAACATTAATAGAACTGGAATCAGAAAGCTTTGTTGATACCAGGGGAAAACGTTTATGCAGCAATTGTACAGACACACAGAAACACACAAACAAGAATAAAATATAAAATATAATATAAAGCCAAAATAAAACTCTACAGAAAACTCTGTGAAAATACTCTATACTATATACACAAAACTCTGTGGTCAGCGAGAGAGGTGTGGGGTCAGTCTTGAGAAATTCAAACCCAAAAAAGTGCTCAGCCGTCAGTGACAAGTTCATCACGTTAACTGATGTTTTCCCTCACCTGGGTTTCGTGGTTCCAGACGCAGACGCTGCCGTTGTACAGGCTGGCCAGCATCCACGGCTCGGTGGGGTGGAGGTCAACGCTTTTGACTCGGTCGGACCGAGCCGTGAGCTTTCGCTTGATGTCCAGCCTGAGAGGCTGCAGGAGAAACACAGGAGCAACAGGTCAGGTCCAGATCACAGCTAGGGCTGCACAGTATATCATTAATATTCATCTTCCTTAATGATTTTTTTCTCTTTTCTTACTATTATTATTATTTAATCCTCCATCTTTATTAGTTAGTCTGTTCACTTTATTGCAACATTGTTCTCAGCAAAACTGACATCACAAAAAGCTGCAATATGCAAATGAGCCTCTAATCAATCACAGTGTTTGACAGGGTGACCAATCACAGCTCCAGGTGAGTTACTGGGTGAATCGAGGTCTTCATGTAATCCAACAAAAGTCTAATTATTTTCATCTTTAAGCATGAAAAACACTGATTTGTCAAAGTGTTCCTAAAGGGCTCGTATCTTACCCTTTCCTACTAATTTCATTTTTTCCTTGTGTGGATTTGTGAACCACAAATATATCATTTATAATTTAGGATCAGCTTTATTGGCCAAGTATGTGTGCAATGCATACAGGAATTTGACTGCAGTTTATACTGCTCTCAATGTACTCAGAATATACTAAACAAAAACAATTAAGCACAGTGTGTCCCATAGCACAGTGGCGCAGAGTGCAAAGATGCTGAAATAAAAATGGAATAAATACATCTGGAATGTATAACTAGTTAATCTATGTACACGGGGTTAGTGGACCTGACAGTATATACATACACTATTTGGACAAAAGTATTGGGACGCCTGACCCTTACACCAGCAGGGACTTTAATGACATTGGATTCAAACCCATAGACTTTAATCTGGAGTTGGTCCCCCTTTGCAGCGACAACAGCTTCCACTCTTCTTGGAAGACTTTCCACAAGATTTTGGAATATCTGTGGGAATTTGTGTCCATTCATTCTGTAATGCATTTAAGAGATCGGACACTGATGTTGGACAAGAAGGTCTGGATCACAATCTCCATTCCATTTCATCCCAAAACCTGGGTTCACAAGTTGGAAGCATGATGCTGTCCAAAATATCTTGGTCTGCTGAAGCATTAAGATTCTCCTTAACTGGAAATAAGGGGTCTAGTCCCCAAACTAGGAAAACACTGGTTTCTCAATACTTTTGTTCATACAGTGTATGTGAAAAAACATAGAGGCCCTTTCATATATGGAAAGTCATTACAATCACAATACTTTGTAGTAAAATCCCAATACTGATATTCTGTTCACACTGTTCCACTCTAATCACACGTCATAACATAAACCAGCTGGGACACATCTACACTTTAATACAGAACCACATACTGGACAGCACAGAAAACTACAGACACACAAACCTATTTACAACCCTGTGAACCTGTAGGAAAAGAAAACGAGATGAAGATGCACTAAAAACCCTCAGGAAAATAAATAATACATTAACGTGTAGAATAAAGAAAACTGTGCACCTTACAGTTTTATGCAGCTATCTAGCTCCTTTAAAGCAAACTAAATGAGCAGACAGAACGCAAAATGAACCCTTCACACATGTATTAAATAAAAAAAGAACTTTATAAGAGTTTATGAGAGTTACTGGACCACAGGGACCCTAAAAGAGGCTAATCACTGCTAGCTAGCACAGACTCAGCTAGCAAGGCAACTCAGCCTTAAGGCCTTAAATTCACCAAAATAAAGACTGTCTAGTTCTGGAACATGATAAAAGCTGTCTCCAGAAGTGAGTACAATTTTTAAAAAATTATGTCAATATGATTAATTCAGAGAAGAACATGGCTGTGGCCTGCAGCTTTAGCATATCAGAGCTAGCGAGCGGCTAGCAGCCGAAAACAGCAGCAAAACAAAAAAGGGCGAGAGAAATGAAGCTTCAGAGGATCTGAGATCACTTGGTAAAGATGTTAAAAGTTCTCACCATGCTGTCTCCGTGCTGTTTTCTCTCCTTTATGGTCTCAGAGAGCAGTTAGATCAGGACTCCACTCTCATCTGACGTGGAACTTCCGGACAAGGCTGCTGACGCGGAGCTGGACAATCTGAATCATTCAACTCGGCTCACCAAAAGAACCGACTCACCAAAACACACGGGGTCCAAAAGAGCTCTCTAACTGATCTGGATCATTTGACTCGGCTCACCAACAAGAGCTGACTCCCAAACGGCTCTTCAGTTTCGCCACGTTCGCCTTATTATTATTATTTTTTAAATAAAAAAAAATAAATAAAAATAAATAATAGGGACCAAATGGACCACCAGGGGCGCTGCAGAGAGGGTCCAGTAAAACAAAAGGTGCATAATGGAGCTCTTTTTAGTGATACGGATCGTTTAACACTTTCTGGGGTTTTTTTTACTTGTATTTAGAAAGAAAGCATAGAAGGAAGGAAGCAAGAAAGAAGACAGAAAGAGAGAGAAAAAGAAAAAGAATGAATGAATGAACGAATGGGTTGAATGGCAAATGAATGAACGAAAGAACGAATGAATGAATAGATGGATTTACGGATGAATGAACGAACGAACGAACGAACGAATGAATGAATTTATTAAATTATTAATTAATTAATAGGACCATCCACAGAGTGGATCCCAGGTTCATATGGTGCCTGTTCATATGAGCAGGTTCATATGGAGCCTGTTTTCTTCTGTGATCACTGTGTGCACATATATATTTCTTTTCATTCAGTATAATCATGCCCTTGCACAAATAATACTCTGTATAATGAGTGTAGACTATAATAAATACATATAAAACACAAACATAATAAACAATAAAACAAACAGCATATATACAAAGTCAGATTTTGTGGATTAGTTTAAAAGTAACTTCTTTACCTTTATTTGTCATAATAAACGTAGCTTTAAGGGATAATTTAGGTATATTTGAGGTATTTTTAATATTTTAGTATGAAATCAGTCAAAGCCCTTTCCAGCAGTGGCCCGTGTTCATCCATGACGTCATACAGCACCACAGCCAATGAGCTGCTAGCTGCTCAGCCAGTAAACCAATCAGCTTTCAGCTTCCCAACTTCGTTAAACCTGTTTACTGTAAATATAAAACAAATTGATGCTCTCTTTTATTTTTATTGTCTAGTAATTTCTTAAACTATACAAAAGCGAACTCCTGCGAGAGAGACTGGAAAGATGTTTTAGTAACATTTTCAGTAACAAAAATGAGTTTTCACTCACTTTTGGAGCCAGTGTTTAAAGGGAAAGTCCACCGTGTGCTCAGAATTTCTGCGTAATTCAACATACACTACATGGACAAAAGTATTGGGATAGACTCCACTACTCCCTATTATTCATAAAAATTAATAAGCAACATCAGTCAATATTCATGTGTTTAATTCATAGATTTAAAATGCAATGTATGAATATTTATGACCAGCTTATGTCAGCATTCATAAAATGCCAGTGATAAGACTTCATAAGCATTATTAATGAATATACAAAAGCATTCATAAGCATAATTAATGAGTATACATAAGTATTATTCATAAGCATTCATAAGCAGTATTCATGAGTGTACAAAAGCTTTAATCATGAATATTCATAAGCATTTAATATATGAACAACATACGTCAGTGTTCGTAAGATGTCAGTGTTCAGCCTTCATAAGCATTAATAAGCATTCATCAGCATTATTCATAAGCATTCATCAGCATTATTCATAAGCATTCATCAGCATTATTCATAAGCATTCATAAACATTGTTCATAAACACTTATAAGCATTCATAAGCATTCATAAGCATTACTCATGAATTAGACACACTGAATGTGTTGTGGGTGTTTCTGGATGATAGATGAGCTCCCCTGTTCCATATATGCTTTATAAATATGTCCAGTCCGTTAGAGCTCGTGGCTGTTCGGTGTTTTCTCTTCCTGCATCGAGTCCAGACCCTCACACATGAAAGGCAGCGATAAGAAGAGAAACTGGCACCACATTTTACACTTCACTGAGGGGTTCCATTATTGATTAAAAACTTGTTTTCCAGTAATTTTCCAGTTATTTTGCAGGGACCTCGGAGTGGGACCACTAAGCTTTTTTCTTGAACACCTGATGACAAACAACATCTTCACAATGCAGCTCCTATAAAATCAAAACAGACGATGAATAAAACCCCTACAAAGTACACGTCACATATGGAGCGGTTTTATCTGATTTGACAACACTGGCACAATAACAAACTGATACTCTGAAGAAAAAAATTAAAAATGAATTTAGATGTAATTTATACTATCATACTATTTATACTGCGTGTATATATATATCATATGGCCATTTGAATAAGGACATGAGAAAAATGAGAAAAATGCTCTAGAATGAACTTCATTATTGTATTTTCTGCAAATCATCATCGAACTTAAAGATCATAGAGTACCAAAGCCATGCACATTATACACTTTATTTTTCACCAAATTGCTAAATTAACTGTTATTGTGTAACATGCAGGAGCAATTTCCCTATAGAGGACGTGTCCTTTTGTTGACTTAGAAAATCTACAAAACATGTCATTCGACCAGGGGCACTGTAACCTTTGCACACACTTGTAAGTATTTGTAATTATCAGTATCAGTATCAGTATTTATGAGTGTTCATTATGTATTGAAGTGTTCATGGTGTATTTAAGTGTTCATTGTATATTTAAAAGCACGTATTTATGGACAGCTCATGGCAGTATCAATAAGATGACATTATTCAGCATGAAGCAGTATTCAGAAGAAATCAGGCACTTAACCTGATAGTATTCGTAAGTATCCAGGCAAATATTTAATAATTAAAAAATATTATGAATTTTAAACAGAATTTTTCAGGATTCATGAGCAGTTTATGTGACTAAACTATATGGACAAAAGTATTGGGACACACCTGTTTTTAGGCCCCTTACTTCCAGTGAAGGACAATCTTAATGCTCCAGCAGACCAAGACATTCTGGACAGCGCCATGCTTCCAACTCTGTGGACCCAGTTTGGGGAAGAACCTTCTCTATTCCACACAACCTTTTCTATTCTTGACTGTCCCACACAGAGCCCTGACCTCAAACCCATCCAGCACCTTTGGGATGAACTGGAACGGAGATTGTGATCCAGACCTTCTCGTCCATTGTCAGTGTCTGACCTCATAAATGCTACAGAGTGAATGGGCACAAATTCACACAGAAACTCCAAAATCTTGTGAAAAGCCTTCCAAGAAGAGTGGAAGCTGTTAGAGCAGCAGAAGGGGACCAAGTTCATATTAAAACCTATGGATTTTAATAGTCATTAAAGTCCCTGTTGGTGTGATGGCCAGGAGTCCCAATACTTTTGTCCATATTGGGCATTTGCAATGTGAAATGATTTGTATAAACGTACGGAATAGTACTGAGTTAGGGGACACTTATATGAGCCTTTTGGATGCTCTATTCATTCCAAAACTGTGGGAATGAGATGTGGTTGCAGCTGCAACAGCTTCCACACTTCTAGAAATCTGCCTTCCACCAGATTTTGGAGTGTTTCTGTGCTCACTCAGTCAGAAGAGCATTTGAGATGGTCAGGCACAAGAAGCTCTGAAGAATTAGTCTCAAATGTTGCAGGTGTGCAGATGGCTGGAGTTCCTTCACACCAAAACCCCTCAAACCATGTCTTTAGGCCCTTATACTGGAACAGGAAGGCCTTCCCTCTCTAAACTTCCACTAGCAACATGATTACTTAAAATGTCTTTGCATGCTGTAGTATTAACATTAACATTCACTGGACCTGAACCCTGAAAAGCAGGCCCAGCCCATTATACCCCCTCCACCAAACTTCACTGTAGGCACTATGCATTGCAGTAGGTGGTGTCTTCCTGACATTCCAGATCCATCCATCAGACTTCATGAAGAATGAAGAATGATTCATCACTTCAGAGAACATGTTTCCACTGATCCAGAGTCCTGTGGCACCCGATTAACAGCAGTTGATGTTTTCTTTTATGTGTAAAGTAAAGTGGCCCCTTATAGCCACGCGCGAACACACCACAGCATGAAATTCTTTCTCTGTATTTAACCCAATTAACTCATTCACCAAGTGAAGCAGGGGGCTGCCACCAGTGAGGGGCGCCGGGGAGCAGTGTGTGGGGACGGTACCTTGGGTTGGGATTTGAACCCACACTCTTCTGACTGCAGCTGCAACACCCTAACCACTAGGTCACGAGCCACCACGATGTTTGGTGTCTCCAAACACTGGGTTTATAGGAACCATAGGTCAATACAAAGCCATTTATTTCTGATGTAATTTGCATATTATACAATATTGTGTATTATACGCTATACAATATTTCTAGAATGTATAGTGTACATTTTTTGCTGTACTGTTGGTATAGTATTTTATTCTATTCTATTTTATTTATTTTTTTTTTGGGGGGGGGGGGGGGGGGGGTTGCGGCTTTTAACTTTGTTCTGTCCACTTTCTGCCGTGACGAAGCAAATTTCCCACGTGTGGGACTAATAAAGTCTTATCTTATATCTGAATACTGTCATACGTGGTTCAAAAATGTAGATTTTTGGAAAATGTGTTCATAGTACACCACTGAATGTTAAGGAAATCAGAGTTCCTCAGTAATGCAAAGCTATTGGAGGCTCACCAGGTGCAGTTTATCTCCCTCGATCCAGTGCTTCCATCCGCGGTTGGCCTTCTCGCCCCTTTGTGTGCACACCAGTTTATCGCCGTCCCAGGTGATCAGGGTCTGCGGAGACAGGGCCGTCAGTCGGACTCCCTCACCCCGAGCTCCCTTCCCTATTCAAACAGAGCAGCATCGGCTCCAGCCAAGTTTGATCTGTGCAAATACTCTCAGGCTGTGACCATTAATAGCACGCGAGAGGCCCAGATTCCAACTAACACTTCATCATTTTCTGCCTTCACACGTTGTCCAAAGGGTAGTTTGACAGGACGAAGCTTTGGTAGACATATTTACATGCAGTTTCACTACCTATGTCACTACTTATGCAATAGTATTATTATGTTCAAATTGCTACTTATGTCACTATTATGTTCAACGATGGACTCGGTATAGAGAACAACTCCAAACTACTATTAGTGTTCATCAGTAATCCACTTCAGAAGTAATTTGTTTATTCATGTATCATTAATATCCACCCCTCTTGAGGACCGCAGCATTTTGTTTATGTAGTGCAGTGATTTAGTACAGAGTATTTTAAGGAGAGTTTTATTTTGATTTTATATTATATTTTCATATTGTGTCCCTGTGTGTCTGTGCAGTCGTGGCAAAAGCAGTTTCCTTCAGGACCAATCGGGTTTTCTGATTCTGATTCTGATTTGGTCCCCGTGGGTCACTCTGAAGGCTGTTCTCGGTTTGTTAAACACGAGTTCCGTGACCGGAGCCAAAAGGAGCGCGGCGCTGGGACGGCAGCCAGGCCTGGGGGGGTTAATGCAGGTCGAGCGAGACACGTGCCGTCAAAGTGAATGGAAAAATGGTTAAAGCCACTGACACCCATTCATCACGGCCTCACCTTAACCACCCGGTTGTCGAGGCCCTTGGTGTACTCCTCAACCTCCTCCCCGATGGTGAAGCTCATCTCGTAATTCCTGAGGGTGCTGAGGGTCTTGATCACGAACTTGTCTCCGTCCTGGATGATGACTTTGGTCTGAGAGAGGCGGATGGCGATCTTGCGCGTGGCGAAATCAACGTCTGCAAAAGAATTCAAGCAGTTAAGAACCATTATACTATAACTCCAGGACCCCAGTCACAACAAACAAACAAACAAACAAACAAAAAAACATCCGTTCACTTTTCAGGCTCACCCAGAACTTTCATGAAGTCCTCAAAGTTCTCGTTGGTCTCCAGCAGCCATCTACCATTGAAGTCTACAGGCATGGTGGGGGACTTTGAATGGAAACACAGTGTCCGGACCGGAGAGTGCAGGGTGTTCTGGCCATTTTATACTGGAACAGCTTAGGGGTCAGAGTACTGGTGATAAGAGAGTAGGACCATGGGAGAGGAGACAAATAAGCCCCCCCAACATACAGTACCATACAAAAATTACATTTAAAACCTGTTTAGCTGTTTGTTCATAAAATATATGAACAGAACAATTTGCCAATATATCTATATATGTATTATATATATATATATATATATATATATATATTTTTTTTTTTTTTTCTGATTGCATTGTTATACGCAAAATTAAATAATGAATTCCAAAGTAGTGTATTATGCACTTTTATTTTTAAAGTACTGCTGTATGAACAAAAGTGCAATAACATTTGGTTTAAACACTAATAAGGAGCCTTTTAACAGCAGTGTTCCCTTTAACACAGATACAGTTCAAATATTTCTGTAAATCTAAACTTAAACATTAATGTAATCAAATCAAATATAAAACCAAAGCTATCTACCCCTGCAGGAAGTTCGCGTTTTAGCCAGTTTATTATAGCAGCTGTACAGGGGACCAACTCAATATGAAAGTCTCTGTATCTGAATACAGTGTCATTAAAGTCCCTGTTGGTGTAATGGTCAGGCGTCCCAAAACTTTTGTCCATGTAATAGACACAAAAGTAATGGGAAGCCTGACCCCAGTGAAAACCTGCCGAGACGTAGAGCTTTGTAGATGCGAATCCTAACCCCAGCTTTAACCTCCATCCAAAGCTTAAACCCTTCCCTGGTCCTAATCCTGGGCCCGGGTTTAATCCTCACTGTGATCTAACTGAGCTTCTCCAGTTCATGATTAACCTCTGGACATTTATTACTGGGGGCTTTCCAGTTAAAGTGGGACCAACAGCCTCCTGTATTCAAGCTCCTTCGCCGCTGAGTATCAGGAGTAGGCTGGAAATTTGCTGTTTATTCCAGTTCTTCACTGTCTGGTCACTCTTGCGTGTTGTGACTTTTACACAAGCTCCTCATGGAGCTCGTAGCTCTTCATTAAAACAGTGTTGTCACGTTGAGTGTTTTAAAGTGGGCTCTGGTTATCTTTGTTTTCACAGCAACTATAGCTGCTGTCGTGCTTCTTGAAGCTGAAATCAAAAATAGGAACAAAAAGAAAAAATTAAATGACCAAGCAAAAAAAGAAACTAATTTCTCAGCATGGCGGCGTGCCTTTGTTACGTATGTCTTTTAACATTCACAGTCTCGGGTTCCTTTATTGTCGTCAGCAGCCCTGAGCACGTACAGAGTGAGATGAGACGCTTCTCTACGGACCACAGAGAACATACAGCAACATTCAACAGAGCGCAAGTTACAACAGAAACAAAACAATAAATATACACAACAACTATGTACAGTCATGTAATTTAACAGCAGAGAGTGAACGGGACGTAAGCCTTTCAGAGTGACTAGTGTTGCACAATTAGTGTGATTGTTATTGCAAATGAGGCAGTTACAGTAATGAACAAAGTGCAGGGAATGATAGAAATAATACAGTAAATAGACAATCTAGCAATGTAACAGTAGTGTGAATGGGATGTGAACCTTCCAGAATTAATAATATTGCACCGTGCTTACACTACACGAGCAAAAAGTATTGGGGCGCCTGACCATTACACCCACAGAGACTTTAATGACACTGCATTCAAATCCATAGACTTTAATATGGAGTTGGTCCCCCTTTGCAGTTATAACAGCTTCCCACAGAGTTTCTGTGGGAATTTGTGTCCATTCATTCTGCAACAGGTTTATTTTTTTTGTTTGTGTTTTTTCGCTTGTTGTCCATTTCCAGCCTCCTGATCTGTGACGTCACAGACACTCTCTCAGGCACACATTTTAAAGGAGACTCGACCATACTCTCCCTATATATGTCATAGAGGCAACTCGACCACAAAAATCAATGTTTACATTTTACAGCATTTATCAGACACTTTTATCCAAAGCGACTTCTATTCCCTACCTACAGGGGGCAGTTTCCCTGGAGCAACTTGGGGTTAAGTGTCTTGCTCAGGAACACAGTGGTGGTGTTGAAGGTAGGATTCGAACCCATGACCTCTTGGTCCAGAGGCAAGTATCCTACCCACTAGGCCTCCACCCATCCAGCAACTGAACGTTTTTGATCGGTAGCTGTGTACACTCACACTGAGATCAGGATCAAGAGATCAAGAGATCAAGAGATCAAAATCAAGAGATCAAGAGATCAAGATCAAGAGATCAACATATCAACAGATCGAGAGATCAAGAGATCAATATCAAGAGATCAAGATTCTTTATTTGTCTCATGGATAATTGATATTGTCGGGGATATTAATGGACGTTTTGATGTTGGAACCATGCCCATATTTCCGATAACTTTAGGCGAAGAAGAGGCGCCAAATTCCAGTTACAAAAATAATAATAAAAACTGAAGAAGAAACTGATTGCTGAATTAAAAAGCAAAACGGTGTAAAAGAAACTAATTTCTCAGCATGGCAACATGCCATTGTTATGTACGTCCTTTACGGGAGACATATTTTCAATATTTAATTTAATTCCCCTTTTGACTTAGTGAAAGTGTCTCTCAGAGCCGGACCGATGGGTTCTGAAGTGGCAGGAAGGGACTGGGGCAGTAAAAGAAGGCCTGACCTTCTATTTAGCATCCGGCAGCCTGTCAGACGCTCCCACCAGGCCTGCAGCAGACACACTATATTTATACAGGGCCATAAGTAGCATTTCTACATTTTGGTTGTCAGCTGAATATTACTGGCTAGGGGCTGGTGGCTTGTCACTACGCAGCAGGAATGCTTCAGTCAAGCACTGCAAAAGCAAAAAACCAATTTCACAGCTCATGTGTCACTGCGAGACTCCGATATGTGACATTCAGTACCTGCCTAGCATTTCTTTTAACAATCAGCAGGCCCTCACAGAAGATGTGGGTTCTTATACTGAAGAACAGCTGTATCTTCACTTCAGTTGTATTAGTAAGGCATTTTTTTGTAACAGATACTCTGTCAGAAATCTCCAACTTTCCAGAAATCCAGGTCCAGACAATCTAGTCTATCTAACGACTGAGTTTCTCAGTTATTAATAAGGGTTTTAGAAAGTCTACTGACTGCTCATCACTGTTCATGAAGCCCTCATAATATCTCAGCAACTAAAGAAGTGAGCAATTAGCAACTGAGTCCACTCCCCACTGATTAGTTTCATTTGTCCTCAGTTCGTTATGTTTACTAACTGTTCGTTATGTTTACTAACTGATGCTTACAACGCGACTGCACACTAGTGTATATTTATGGAGTGCAGTTCAAAAGTCCTTAGCTCCCCTCATTTCTTTGAATCACCTTGTTGGAGTGAAAATACTGTTCGCTGTCAAACTGTCTTTGCCATATTGAGTAGATTAATTGAAAGAAATATGTTTTACTGTGACAGATTGCAAGTGTCTAAAGGTACAAGGAGCCTAGATAAAGGAGTTTCAGCCACTCAGCATTCAGCACCACCAGTATACTGATCACCGCCTGACCACTGGCTGTTAGTATCCGTATGAAGAAATGCGGTAGAGCTTCATGTGACTTGGTGGAAGCAGGTGGTTGGCTCCCAGTGTCGGTGGCGTCTCGTAATAGTGGGTGTGCTAGATAGTGGGTGGAGCTTCAGACGACTTGTGAACATAAATGTATTAGTTTGTGGACAATATGTATACGTTTATGGACATTATGTGTTCGTTTGTGGACATTATGTATTCGTTTGTGGATATTATGTATTCGTTTGTGTATATTATGTATTCATGTGTGGACATTATATATACGTTTGTGGATATCATTTATTCATTTGTGTACTTCATGTATTCGTTTGTGTACATAAATGGATTAATTTGTGTACATTATGTATTTGTTTGTGTACACAAATGTATTCGTTTGTGTACATTATGGATTCATTTTTGTAAATTATGTATTCGTTTATGGACATTATGTATATGTTTGTGAACATTATGTATACGTTTGTGGACATTATGTATACGTTTATGGACATGATGTATTCGTTTATGGACATTATGTATTCTTTCTTGGACATTATGTATTCGTTTGTGGACATTATGTATTCGTTTATGGACATTATGTATTCTTTCTTGGACATTATGTATTCGTTTGTGGATATTATGTATTCGTTTGTGGATATTATGTATTCGTTTTTGGACATTATGTATTCGTTTATGGACATTATGTATTCGTTTATGGACATTATGTATTCTTTCTTGGACATTATGTATTCGTTTATGGACATTATGTATTCGTTTGTGGACATTATGTATTCTTTCTTGGACATAGTGTATTTTAACTGCATCTCCCTTTAATGTAAATGATGAAATGTGGACTTCAGGAGGGAACAGAGCGGAGGAGCTGATTAGCCTGTCAGTAAAAGATGTTTTTTTTAGGTCATGCGTCCACAGGGGGTTTCGCTCCTCACTGTAGAAACAAGTTCCATAATTTGACTGGAACATTTACAGCAGGGCTGTGCTTTAAAGTCGTCCTCGGGAGTGAAACGCCTTTTATCCAGGCAAATCTTCCGTATATGTTCACATTTCCCTCCAGAATTCCTTCTGACGAGTGACAAGAAACAGAAATAAGTGTCTTTGTGGTTTACTAGTTTGACCTTAAATGAAGAAAATCAAATCTTATAGTGAGTTAAAATTATTTATATTATCATTTATATTTATATAATTTATTTTTCTCTCTTCTTCTTCCTCCATCTGTATCTGTTTCTCTTCTCCATCTACCTCTTTCTCCTCTGTCTCCTCTTCTAATTTTTCTTTTCCGCCCCTGATTGTCTTTTGCGTCCTTTCTTCTTCTTTTTCCCTTTTGGTCCATCTCCTTCTTTTCCTTTCCCTTTTTCACCCTCACACCTTCTTTGTTCTTCCTCTCTCTCTTCTTCTCTTTTTCAACTATTTGTTATCTTCTTCTTCTTCTTCTTCTTCTTCTTCTTCTTCTTCTTCGTCTTCTCTTTATAAACTGTATTTTATTTTCTTATTTTTATTCTTCTTTGTCTTCTTCTTCAACCATTTATTTTGCATCCTTCTTTTCCTCCTCCTCTCTTTTCTCTTCTTTTCCTCTCTGTTCCACTTCCTAAGCCTCTTTCTTCTCCCTTTTACATTCTTCTCCTCCTTTCTTTTCTTCTTATTCTTCATTTTCTTCTACTACTTGAACCATTTCCGTCTTATTAATCTTCCTCCTCTTCATTTTCTTCTGCTTCTTCCACCTTTTTCTTCATATTTCTTTATATCTACTTTATATTCTTTCTCTTCTGAATGAAGTGTCAGGATGTGCAGCGTCTGAAGTGAAGGTAGGAACGTCCCTCCAGCAGGTGTCAGTACAGTCTGGTTGGTTTGTGGTGAGGAGCTCCTGGAGCAATCCTCTGTAAATCCTTCATTACCATCGTCAACACAGCTGGTGTTATTCCAGCAGCTGCGCGAGTTTAACCACTCAATTACTGTACAGTTAATGACAGCGTGCAGTAATGATGTACATACGGCTCAACGGTAAAAAACAGCATTTGGAGAAAACAGGAGACAAACAAGCATCATCCTCCCTCCCTCCAGAAAACAGAAAAATGCAAAAAAGGTTATGAAAGACTTTCTGAACCATAAAGAGTCCAGATATAAAGTACAGACAAAGAAGCAATCAAAATTGATTAATTAATTCATTCATTCATCCATTAACTTACTTCTTTACCTACTTATGTATCTATCTATCTATCTATCTATGTATTTCTATCTATTCACCTCTTACAGGCCACAGCTTTTTCTTTTCTGAGTATTTTCTGGAGAGTTTTATTTAGATTTAATATTATGTTTGATTTTATTTTAAATAATCTGATGCTATCTATCCATCTATCCATCCATCCATCCAATCTAGTTTATTTCTACCTCTCTAAACGACCCCAGAGTGCTTTCTGGGGAGTTTTAATTTTGACTTTATTGACTGTGTATCTGTGTCTGTGTAGTTGTAACATAAGCAATTTCCTCTGGGATCAATGAATTAAACTCACCTGATATTCATGGTCAAATTACAGTTGGCTCCCTGTTGGACCCTAAGTGCACAATTTCGTTGTAGAAGGACGAGGAACTGAGTTGTGAACTAATGTTTTTCATTACAAATAAAGAGACCCGAATCCGAGCCGAACCTGAGCTGTGGGACGGCGGGGCTGAAAGTGGGCCGCAGCCCGAGCCGACTGCATCTCTGCCTTCTGATTGGTCGACATGTTTCCATCACAACATGGAAAGAGGACACTGTTTATTTACTGTTTGCACAAAAAACAACAACAGAGACACAAACTAACAGCTGGGAAGTGATGAAGTTCCAGCTCTACTGTCTGTCTGGGCTGAAGATAAATTTTAGTGTTAGTTTTCTACGACTCTAACAAATTTATCTTTAATTAAAGGCGAGCTCCAAGAACCCTGGACCTGACATTTGAACGTTTAGACATTTGCGAATCTGATAAACATTTGAAAAACGATGTTTGAACCCGACCTAACCAGTCATGAATGCCTGTGCTCTGTTGAGTTCAGACAAATTTTAAACTCTACTTACCATGTGTAGACTTTGACTCCTCCCTCCTGATTTCTGGGGCGGCCATGTTAACTTGGGCCCAGAGTTTGGAGGCCGTTTCCAGCTGACCCAGAAAATTAGTGTGAATAAACTTTGACCTTTATTTGAAAAAATATCAGTTCATTTCTGAATCAAGAGAACAAAGCTTGGGATCAAAAATGGCACACTTTCCACCCAGACTGAAAAAACAAAGCCCTGGAAAAGGGCAGGCCTGGTAATCAGAGACTATTGTTTTATGATTTCTATAGGAACTGTGTTCACAAGACGACAATGCCTCAAGGGTTCAGTTATTGTATGTCGCTAATGCTGCGCTATAATCAGACAAATCTCTCTTTTTTAATTTCGTGTCAAAGCAGCCTTAGAGTATTTCTTTTAATTCATTCTTCACCTTTGAAGAAAAGCAGCAAATGTATATTTGAAAGTAGACAAAAACAGCATTTAATCTGTCCACGAATATGCAGTTCCATGCAGAAGTTTGCCACTTTAACTTTTCCATTCTCCTTCAAAGAGACATTTTCACACCAGAAGCTACACACACCCACCTCAGTTGCCTTACAGTTTCTCATATGTGCATCTAAAATGTCTAAGGGAAAAATTTCTGAGGAGATTAGATAAAGGATTACCCAAAACCAAAGGAACAGAAGTGAAAAAATACAGCATTTTTAAATGTGGAGTTAAAAATGATTAAGAATGGAAATGTAACTCCTACGAACAATGCAAGTTCTGTCCTGATCAGATAAATAGTACTTAAAACTTTAAATTTTGAGGAGAAATCAACCTGCCATCTTGCTTAGGATGTGGAAAAATCAACTGAAAGGAATGGAAACTATAATAAAGACAAACGGTGGACACACAAATACAAAAATGGTTGAAATTTAGGTGTCCAAGAACTGAAGGTGCTGGAACCTAATTGAAATTGTTGGACGTTTTCTTCTTATTATCGATATTATTACTTTGATTCTCTAGTAAAACAGGAGCAAGCACAAAGACCATACCAAACAACACAGTTGGTGGAAATGTGCAAAATGAAATTAGCATAAATATTTATAAAAGAGTCTGGCTGTGGTTGGTTTTGAACTTTTTAAACGTTGACCTTGTGTGCTGCATGTTTTAAATGGTTAACTTCAGCTTAAGTGTATCATTTGACAAGGGCTTTCAGAAAATGATAAAACAGAGTAGTAGCAATTAAATATACAGTCCTGATCCTAATTCATTCACTTATGCTCCAGCATCGAGGAGGACTTTTGCATTATAATTTCTGATTCTGTCTCAGGGGTACATTTTTTGTACATGTATGAGGCTGATTCACTCCTTGTTCATTTAAATGCTCCTTTTGTGAAGAATTTATCAGCTCTCATAACTTTAAAACTGTTCATAGGTGCCTTGAGGAGAGTTTCATGGTTTTCATCTTTTGAATTAGTTGCTTAGTGACTGCTTGCCAGTTCTCTCCAAAGGATATTCTGTGACTTTCACAAAGTTACAGTTTTCATCATTTTTAACCCTTCAGAAACCCAAGCTTACAATACCTTTATTCTAATGACTTAGTGACTGCACGAAATACAAACAGGCTCATTCTTAAGTCATTCTAAAGTAACAGGAATGTAAAACAGTCTCATACAAAAGTTATACCAGTCCAGGACAAAGGACACGTTTGTAAATGTAACCATGTACACATCCCCTCCCGAGAACACACACTTCTAGGCACAAACATGCCTAATTCAACCTGAATTGTTGTCTGTGCAAATTTAAAATGTTGTTTTTAGTTTTTCTATTTGTGCACTAAGGATTGCAGAAATGCCAAGGGTTAAGTTTATTTTAATATTTAACATAACATCTAAGAAAATCAACAAAGCATAATTTAACCATAACTTTAAGACCAAATTCTTATCTTGAAACAGTCCATTAAGACTTTTCAAAATATACCTCCTCGGTTTACACTACATACAAAACAAATTCAGTAGATGTGTAGGTGGTTTGAGACTATGGACATTGATTGTATTGGTAATATTGAGTAATCTAGCAATTATTTTGATGAAAAATAATCATAAAAGTATGAATTTAAAACATTTCATTATACTTGTGGGTTTCCTCCCTTTCAGTGATTTTTTCAAAATCAACCCGAGTCCAATATATGGCTTCATAATCGCATGGCTGCCTGTTTATCGTTCAGAATGCACAGTATCACTAAAGCCATTCATCGATTACCGAAATCTGAGTCAGCTTCTCTGCAATTAACCAATACACATCACACCGCGCAGAATGACATCTCAGGCAGTGCAGGAATGTTGGTAGATTGGTGGGTCGGAGGCTCTGATACGCCGTGGAGCTTTTTGCTGGAATGGTTTGAGTCCTCTTGTCTCCTTAGGAAGAGTCACTGAAAATCATTACAAAAGTCATTCTGACAGATCGGCCATAAGATATGATTAGATTTTAACCCTGGTTGGAGCAGTTGACATGAGAAGAATGAAGATGATGTTTCATCCCTCAGTGCAATGCAGAGACATTACACATCAGGTCTACACCTTGATGAAGATCTGTCTTTCTCGCCGCAGGTTGACCAGATCTCCAGAACATGCAGATATCTTCTCTACAACATCAG
>JBBPCX010006980.1:0-18112 GCA_037974365.1 Hydrocynus forskahlii
TGAGTGTCTAACGCAAGCGAGGGAGATGTGCTAATTGTTAGCAAGCATTCCCACCGGACTGGCCAAAGTAAACTTACCATGCACGTTCTCTGACAAGTGGAATATAGCGAACTGGAGACATTGGAATTAAACATTTGAAAAAAAGAAAAATTGGGGGAAAGTAACGGGAGAATTTTCAAAATTCTCAGAACGCGCAGGCGCGGTAAAGGTATATGCCCGTCATGTGTTGCATCAATTTAGAGGAAAAAAGACCAAAACTTAGCTGTTTAAATCAATTTAACTTAAAATCGTTAGCGCAATCAAATATATCTACAAATTAGTAGAATGAACTTCCATTTCTTTAGTAAAAAGCAAAAACTTACTAGCTTAAGTACATCGTACTTAAATTGTTTATTAGATAGGAAACCCAGGCTAACAGTGTATGAAAGGAAGGAGGAGAGGGGGATTTCCATTCCTTCAAAATGAGTCTCTTGGCAACCGTTGACCCCAGCATCCATGATTGTTGAACGGTTGAGAGAAAGGACAAGATGAGCTGTGAGCAGCCAAAAATGGCGAGATCGCCCTCAAATGGAAGACGTCTATTGTATGCTTTAGAATACCACTCAAATATTTTAGTCCAGAGTTCTGACAATGAGGGGCAGAACCAGAAGCAATGTGAAAACGTACCCACGGCTACCCGACACCTATCACACAATGGCAAAACAGAGGGGTAGATTCCCCGCAGCTTGACTCTGGAGTAATGCAACGGTTGATTACTTTGAAATGAACCAGCTGATGCCTGGAGTTAACAGAACAATCCTTAACTGTAGACAAACACTTGCCCCATGCAGCTTCTGGCAGCTCAATGCCTAACTCCTCTGTCCAGGCCTCCACAATTTTCACAGTGGAGACTACGGCACAGCCAACAGCTGAACAAAAACTCATGTTCGTTGGAAGGATTTCAAAATTATGGAGTTTAGATTTAGCGTAGTGTCAGATTTGGAGGTAACAGAAGAAATAAGAGTGAGGTAGTGCAAATTTCTCCCTCAATAAGGCGAATGCGGCGAATTTCCCTTCTATATAAAAGTCTCATAGGGAAATCTACCCCATCTCCCTCCAGGTGTGATAAGCGAGGGCAGGAAAGAATGGTTATAGCAAATTGGGGCTTGTGTTGAAGTCTCAGGTAATTTTAATACACTTGTGACCTGGTTTAAGATTCATTGTGACAAAACCCAGTCTTTTTAAAGTGGACATATTATGTAAAACTCACTTTTGCATCCTTTTGTATTTCTATTTGGGTCTCTCCTGCTCTTATAAACACTCTAAGCGTGAATAAAAAACATCCATCCGTTTTCTGAGGGTCAATTGGAAGATTTTGGTGTCAGGAATCATGTGCTTCTATGAGCCGTTTGGACGGCTCCCTTATTCTGATGTCAGGATGAGGAAATTTGCATAGAACCGCCTCTCATCTGTCTAGCCCCCACCCACCGCCATTTTTGTCTGCTGGTTTTACAAACACGCAGAAGACGCCAAGCACTACGGCTACAGGCAAAGGCAAGTCACTCATGAAGTGTTGTGTTCATCTCACTCTGGGTCCGACTTGGGTCCAACATATAGGGCTGATAGCGCCTCTGTTTTCTGCCATTTTCACGTGTTTAAACGTGTATTGTAAGCATGGGATGGGGGGGCGTGGCCAGCAACAGCTTATTTGCAGAAAAGTGACAGAGCCCTTAAACGGATCATTTTGAAAGAGACTGAAACTGTCAGGAATAGAGCTGGTGAGACTTTATGTAAGAGTGATTTTGTGCAAAGAACTTCATGAACATGTTTTGTATAGCCCATAGACCCATTATAACTTGTTTAAAAAGAGGTATAATATGTCTCCTTTAAGGTTCTGGGCTTCTACACATTGGAGAACAACAGGGAAGAATCAACATCAGAGCCAGACTCTATATGTAGCTACTGAGGGGCCCCTGAAACCAGGTGACCTGGGGTACCTTGCTGTCAGAACATTAAAGCTCTGATGTTGGCAGGCCAGTAATAATGTCTAAATATATGTAGGCCAAGAGCCTCTTCAGATCTAGACTTTTGCAGGTCCAGACCTCGATGAGGATGAAGAGCAAGCAGCTGAGCTTCCCTGAGAAGGTTTCTGACAGTTTGTGCAGAAATTCTTTGGTTATGCAAACCGATTTTTGCTGCAGACGATCATGGAGGTGAACATGCTGGATGTGGAGGTCCTCTAATCAGCACCTTGATATGCCACACCTGTGAGGTGGGATTGATTATCTCGGCAAAGGAGAAGTGCTCACTAACACAGATTTAGACAGATTTGTGAACAATATTTAAGAGTAATGTAGAAAATGTTTCAGATCTTTGAGTTCAAAACAAAAGTGTTGCATTTATATTTTTGTTCAGTGTATGTGTATTTGTTGAGGAGTGCCTCCCTTTTATGAATCCAGTTTGTTCAGGATGAATTATGAGAGGGGTTATCTTCTCTATTCTTTTTGAGTGAGCTTTGCAGATTATTTTATGTTAACATTAATAAGGGATATTGGACGATAGCTGGTAGGCAATATAGGGACTTGGCCTGGTTTTAGCAAGAGACTAATGTTGGCAGAATTCATAATTGGTGGTAGTCTACCATTTTCCTTGGTTTCCTGCAACATTCTGTAGAATGTTGGTGCCAGAATTGTCCAAAATTCTTTGTAGAATTCTGCTGGAAAGCCATCTGGACCTGGAGCCTTTTTATTGGGCATACTGTTCAGGGCTTCCTGGAGTTCATCTGATGTCAGTGGAGAATCCAATGCCATCTCTTGATTGTCTGATAATTTCGGAAGAGTTATATTATCAAGAAACTGGTCAATTTCATCTTTAGATAGGTTTATCTGTGGTGAATATAAAGATTTGTAAAAGTTCCTGAAAGTGTTGTTTATTCTTTCAGGGTCATATACTGTGTCCCCAGTTAGGTCTTTAACAGCACATATAGTTTTTTTTGTTTTTTTTTAACTGGTTAGCTATGAATTGACCTGATTTGTTACCATGTTCAATTTTTTTGCCAGCGAAGTCTTTGTGCTAAGAATTTTTTTTTTTATTAATAATTTCATTTAATTCTTGTTTTGCTTTACATATTTTGTTCAGCATTTCCTGTTCCTGGGAGGACACGTAGGCATCTTCTAAGGATTTGATGGTTTCTTCTAATTCTTGAATACATTTATTTTCTCTTTTCTTTTTATGTGATGAGAATGAGATTATTTTACCTCTTATCACAGCCTTGCCTGCTTCCCAGAGAACAGATGCTGATGTTGCAGGCAGGTCATTATAGTATAAATATAAAGCCCACTCTTTCTTGAAATATTTGTATCTTTACGAAATGATGTATTAAATCTCCAGTTTTTACTTGGTGGAGTGGCCTTCTTATTTCTTAGAGTTAAAGATACAGAAGCATAATCGCTGACAGCTATAGGGTGTATCTCTTTGTCTGAAATGTCACTCAGCAGTGAGCTGCTGACTAGGAAATAATCCAGACGAGAGTAAGAGTGATGGACATTTGAGAAGAAACGGTTCGTGTGAAAAGAACGCCATGCATCGCAAAGTCCGTAGTCGCTCATGTACTGTTTAACTATATTTGTGGATTCCCAATTGAGCTGAGTTCCAGCTGTACTGAGCCTGTTCATTTCTTTATTCAGTCCGAAGTTGAGGTCGCCCCAAGAACAAGTGCACAATCTAGGTGTTCAGAGAGTGCGGTAAAAAAAACATGGAAAAATGAAGGGTCATCAACATTTGGACCATATATACTGACAATACTTTTTGTTAAATATAGATAATCTATATTTAACAAATCTGGATCTATAACTGTGTTGAGTACTGTGAATTTAACATTTTTATGTATTTAAATTGCTACCTCCCTTTGCCTAGAGTTCTAGCAGGCTGAGAACACATTAGGAAACTCAGGTGTTTTAAGTTAATCTGTAGCTGTGGCAGGCCTATGAGTCTCTTGTAATGAAACAACGTCTGCCTGTAGTTTTTTAAGCTGGCTAAATATTTTTAACTTCTTCTCTCTGGAGCCGGCTCTATTCACATTCCTTGTGACAAACCTTAGTATGCCCATAGATGTGTGTGTGTAGCTAATGTTGCATGCTGCGTGTGATGCTCAAATTAATGGGATGTGAGTGAGCGTGTACGTGCTTGTGTGCGATGATGTCCTATATGTCTGCATGCACTGTGTGGTCGGAATGGTTGTGTTGACGCTGAGTGCATATGTACATGGTCGTGCCGTGCAGATGTGTAAAGATGTAGGGTGTTGTGTGTGACTCAGTAGGAAAGCATGTGATCGGTGCAGTGAGAGGAGTTAGAAGTGAGAAAGAGATACAGAGTGGCAAGCAGGGAAGGATGCAAGTAAAAACTTGACAGAAGCGCAAACATTCTAACAACATTTAAACGCTGCGGAGACTGACGGTATTGTGTTTGTTATGACATCATGTTAAATTGAATTGACATGAATAGTTAAGTGAATTGACATGAATAGTTAGATAGAGGTTAACGGAAGAGGAGGAAAGGAAAGAAGAAAAATATAACGGATTCTTATTTTGAGTGGTGTTAATATAACCAGGGAGTGGTACTGAGGTCGCGGTAGAGCTGCCCGTCCACGTAGAGCTGGTCCACGGTGATGACAGCTTGGGAGCCCTTCTGGATGAAACTGTATCAGATTGGGAACAGAAATTTGCGTTGCTCCAGGATCTCTTTGGGGAACTGGTCATTTACATTAAAGTCCGTTCCTTTCAGCTCCCTGCCGCGACTCTTCACCTGCTCCCTCTGCTTGAGGTATCTGAATTTGGCCACAATAGGATGCGGCCTCAGGGCTCCAGGCCTTTTGGCTCCCAGCCGATGGATTCTTTCGAAGCAGATGTTTTCCACGGTTTCCTCCTGAAGCCTCAGGTGTGTCTTGATAAAGGTTTTAACCGTAGCTTCTGCGTCTTCTTCGGCAGATTCTGGGATGTCCAAAAACACCAGGTTATCTCTCATGCTATGGGCCTGGAGATCGATGACAGTCTCTTTTATTTTTTTTATTTTCTTCACTTAGATGGGTCACGTTCTCAGTTAGAAACTCGACTGAATCCTGTAGTGATGCGTTTTCAGCAGCAAGTGTTTCCACCAGCTGCTAGCTGAATTCCAATGATTCCCTCAGGGATTTGAATTCACGGTGCAGGATCTCGACCAGGGACAACCTCGTGTTGAAGCTGGACAACCGCTTGTAGATTGAATCCAGGATGTTGGTAAAGCTTTTGCCCGTCGGCGATATTGTTTCAGGGGAGTCTGCCAGGCAACTTCTTTTGGAGGACGGTGTCTCGCTTTTGGCTGGGGAACATGCATTTAGGTTCTTCTTCATGACTATAGTGTTGAAATACCAGTTGATGTATTTCTGGAGAGTTTCCATATTCTCCTCGCTGTCCTCGCTGTTCATTCAGTTTTTCCGCCAGCATTTCCGCTCTCCTAAAGTTTGCAGATGACATTGCAGTGATCGGTCGCATCACTGGAGGGGACGAAGCAGCCTACAGGAGAGAGGTGGCCGGCCTGCTGTCATGGTGTGAGGACAACAACCTCACCCTCAACACTGATAAGACGAAGGAGATGATAGTGGGCATGAGGAAGAAGTGGAGGCCTCATCAGCCACTGTTCATCCAGGTTCATCCTTGAAGTGGAGAGGGTGAGCAGCAGTACCTGGGCATCCACATCAGTGAGGACCTCACCTGGACACTGAACACCACACAGCTGGTCAAGACGGCTTAACAGCAGCTGAACTTCCTGAGGAGGCTGAGGAAGTTTGATATGTCAGCCAAGATCCTCAGCAGCTTCTACAGCTGCATTGTGGAGAGCACACTGACCAGCTGCATCACAACGTGGTACAGCAGCACTACTACTATGGACCACAAATGCCTGCAGAGGGTGATAACAACTGTGGAGAAGATAATCAGGGTTCCACTGCCCTCTCTGCAGAGCACCTACCATCACAGAGTCTGGAGGAGAGCTGCCTCCATCCTAAAAGACCCAACATACCCCCAACACAGAATGTTCACACTTCTGCCCTTGGGACGAAGGTTCAGAAGTGTGAAATTTAGAACTTTCCAACTGAACAGTTGCTTCTTCCCTACTGCCATCAGACTCCTTAACAGCTGACAGAGTATAATTAATGGACATCACCTACCTCATATTGCAGTTTTTGCTTTAAGTACCTTTGCACGTCCCCTTCATCTACCTCAGACTGTAATTTTTGCACATTAAGCTCCTTTGCACATTTCCTTCATTTAGCAAATGCAAAGTTAATTTCAAAGTATTTGTCTAACTCATTTGTACATAAAACTCAACTTTAATCTCAGCATTTGTGTGGCCAGCAAAGAAAGAATTTCACTGTACAGAGAAATGCGCTTTCTACTGTTCATATGACAATAAATGTTTTGAATCCTTGAAGCCCCTATCACAAAACAGTGTATAATGTTGGCAGCTGAATCCATCTGGCCTGGTGGCCTCACCGGATTAAATGACTTGGCAGAGGTAATTTCATTCAGTTTAAAGTCAGAATCCAGATCTTTCCTAGCAGCATCACAAGTTTTGGCAGTGTAAGAGAGTCCAAAAAAAAGGTTTAAATCAGACCGAGTGATGTTGCACTTGGAAGTATAAGGATCGCTATCAAACTTTTCAAAGCAATGATTTATTTCCTTGGGATTGGTTAAACAGAGTGCCTGCCTTCAAGCTGATGCACACTTCTCACCTCCCTTCTCAGTGGGCAGGCAGGAAGTGGGCTACGGCCGTCTTGAGATCCAACAGTGAGGTGGCCTATTCATATGCAGTGTTTACTCAACAGCTCAAGGAGGCCTTCCAATATCCTGAGAGCGAGGTGGAGGTAGACTCCAAACTGTATCACCTATGACAAGCTGTTCGTCCTGTCAGTAAATATGCGGCTGAGTTCCAGACCCTCGCCATCCAGACTAAATGGAGTGACGCGGCCCTTCGTACTGCTTTCTATGAGGGCCTCTACATTCACCTTAAGAGCGAATTGGCAGGACGTGAAATGCCTGAACCCCTTGAAGGAATGATTCAACTCAGCATTCGCATCGATCAACGTCTCAGTTAATTACCCAAGGCTGCTCTCCTGCTCCACTATGAAACCTTGGTAATGCCGTTGATCTTTGTAATAGTCCTGCCGCCTTCCAACAGTTTATTAACGACATCCTCCGTGACATGCTGGGTAGATGGTGTTTCACTTATCTTGATGGCATACTGATCTACTCTCGGACCCCGGAGGAGCACACCCAGCATGTCAGGGCAGTCCTCAAGAGGTTGCTGGCCCTCCAGTTGTTCTGTAAGTTCGATAAATGTGCTTTCCACCAGTACACCATCACATTCCTTTGCTTCGTCATCTCCTCTCAGGGTGTGGTCGTGGATCCCCAGAAGCTGCAGGCTGTGTGCTCTTGGCCTCTACCCACGATGCTCAAACAGCTGCAACGTTTTCTGGGGTTCGCCAACTTCTATCGTCAATTTATCCAGGGCTTTAGTTGCAACACCTCTCACTGACCTCACCAAACCTTCACCTGGACCCTTCACTCTCTCTCCTCAAGCCATCCAAGCCTTCGAACAGCTATGTCATCAGTTCACCTCGCCTCCCATCCTCCTGCATCCAGACCTGACCAAGTAATTCATTGTCGAGGTGGATGCCTCCAATGTGGGCGTAGGAGCGGCCTCTCACAGCTAGGTCCAGACCAGAAACTGCATCTCTGCAGTTTCTTTTCTAGAAAATTCAACCGCACACAGCAACACTATGGTGTAGGGGACCGAGAGTTGTTGGCCATCAAGTGGGCTATATAAACAGGAAGTAGGTAATTCCTTGCATGCAAACATTTGGGTCTCATGCCCAGATCAACCCTCCTCATCAACTCGTGGTACCATGAGTAGTCTAATGCGTTATATACCCTTTTGTGTGCATGTGAGAACATTGGTTCCTGGTGGGAATCTTTGCTCTTAATTCGGAGCGTTCTCAGACTAAATTGCGTGGCTCTCTTACCGGCTCTCTCCCCCATGCTACAACTGGGCAAACAACCAGTCATTCGGGTCTACTCCGTAACAATTTCAAAGTGCTATAGTCTCAGTTTCAAAAGCAGGTTGTTTATTTGACCACCCATAATACTATTATACTCGTATTTAAGCTTCATTATTTTATTGTATTCCGTGGGGGATTTGGAGGCCTGATATATTGATTCGAGAACGGAGAGCATATTCTCAATCTCCGATAGCAGCCCCTATCTCGCTCCTTTTTGGCGGCAGATTCATACAAGATTATATGGCCATGGATAACCATTTTTTAATGTCTCCTAAAGCATAGAATCCAACACTTCTCCATTATCGTTGGTTTTGAAAACGTCTTTTAATCTGGTAGTGATACTTTCCGTAAATGTCTTATCTATATGTAAGGAAGGGTTACAGTGCCAAGAGTAGGTTTGTTTAGGAAGAGAAAGGTTTAGGGGAATTGTCAAGGGGCTGTTATCAGAAATTAAAATACTATGGTATTTTGTGGTGGTGATGTGTGGGATTAAATGAGAATCAATCAAAATCTATCCTACTGTAAGATTTGTGAACAAATCTTATAAGGAATAGTCTCTGTCAGTGGGATGCTGCACTCACCTACTAGATTTCTGGATTTAATCAAATGGTTTAAGACCTGCACTGATGTAGTGTTGGGTGGGGGACAGAAAGACAGTCTGTCTAAATAGGGATCTAAATAGTAATTAAAGTCGTCACCAATTATTATGTTTGAGTTGCTGCCGTCTGAGAGTAAATCAAAAACTTTCCTAAAAATATTTGGTTCATCCACATTTGGTCCATAAATATTAAGAAAGTTAATGAAAATGAATTAATGGTGTCAGATGGCATGATATACAGTCAGGCCCATAAATATTGGGGCATTGACACAATTCTAATCTTTTTGGCTCTATGCACCACCACAATGGATTTGAAATGAAATGAACAAGATGTGCTTTAACTGCAGACTTTTAGCTTTAATTTGATGGTATTTACATACAAATAAGGTAAACGGTGAAGGAATTACAACAGTTTGTGCCTCCCATTTTTTAAGGGACCAAAAGTAAGGGACAAATTAACAATCATAAATCAAACATTCACTTTTTAATACTTGATTGCAAATCCTTTGCAGTCAATTACAGCCTGAAGTCTGGAAAGCATACACATCACCAGACGCTGGGTTACATCCCTGGTGATGCTCTGGTGAAGTTCTTGCATGTTTCTGGGGCATTTTCCTTTCAGTTTTGTCTTCAGCAAGTGAAATGCATGCTCAATCAGATTTAGGTCAGGTGATTGACTTGTCCATTGCATAACATTCCACTTCTTTGCCTTAAAAAAACTCTTTGGTTCATCTGCACTGTGAAGCACTGTAAATGAGTTCTGAAGCATTTGGCTCAATATGAGCAGATAATATTGCCCGAAACACTTCAGAATTCATCCTGCGGCTTTTGTCAGCATTCACATCAGAAATAAATATACGGGAACCAGTTCCGCTGGCAGCCGTACATGCCCACACCATAACACTACCATCACCATGCTTCACTGATAAGGTGGTATGTTTTGGATCATGAGCAGTTCCTTTCCTTCTCCATACTCTTCTATTCCCATCACTCTGGTACAAGTTGATCCTTGTCTAATATGTCTATAAGATGTTGTTCCAGAACTGTAAAGGCTTTTTTAGATGTTGTTTGGCAAACTCTAATCTGGCCTTCCTGTTTTTGAGGCTCACCAAAGGTTTACATCTTGTGGTGAACCCTCTGTATTCACTCTTGATTGTTGACTTTGACACACATACACCTTCCTCCTGGAGATATTCACTTATATATTCATATTACTGTGAAATATATCTATTCATATCTATTCTTAGAACAGGTCTCTGACATTTCCACAGACTCCACTTTGCACCTTATATTGTATATGGGCTGACAACTGCTGCATTTTGTATGGTATATAAGTGCTTTCCCCCTCTCTGTGTATTGTTTACATTTTACAATTAAAGTTCTCAATTTATTTATTTTCTTAATTATTATGCTGCCACAAAGAGCTACCAAAGTGTTTTTCTTTGTTCCTTCAACAATGACAAGAAAGACTATTCTACTCTATTGTCTTGTCTTTATGCTTAGCTCAGCGCAGCTAACTTCTAGAAAGTATTAAACATTTTGGTGTAATATAGCTATGCTACCTAGTAACATGTCATCATGTGACTCTCCACATAATGAGTTCCTATGTACTACCTTGTCATAAAGAATTTTAGTTAGCTGGACTATGTTACTATTCATGATATTTATGATAACTTTACTCTAAATAATTACAGAGTACTTTGGAGTATGTAACTCACATTTACACACACAGGGTCTGACTAGCCAAGGGGGGGCAAGCTCGGCACTTTTCAGTTTGTGCCGAACATGGTTTATTTGCATGGTTGGACTCTCCAGACACAAAAAACCAAGATATAAATATGCCTGACTGCAGCAGCGTTATCTTTAGAACCATGAAGCTGTTTGGCAGCTGATGAAGTCGGATATAGCTGTTACCCTGGATTTGGCAAAGCTTATGCAGATATCTAAACAGAAGACCTTATGAAGAAGACATGCTTCAAGAATGCTTTCAATGCTTTCACAATTGGAAGATCCTAAAGACTCATATGGACATTTGTTAAACTAGCTCTGTTTGTGGGGTGGTTCTCAAATTCAAGATATATATTTTTTCTTACAGATTGACAGGGCCACTGGAAGCATGTCCTTCCAGAACATAACAGGAAAAAGCATAACAGAATTTGTGATTGTAGGATTTGACTCAGTGCAAAGACCTCTGGCAGTTGGTTTTATAATGCTGATTTTGTACATTGCTGTTTTGGTTTCTAACACTGCAAACATTTACTTCATCTTCATGGACAAGCGTTTGCACCAGCCAATGTACCTTTTCATCTGTAATTTAGCGTTTGTGGACATACTGTACTGCACAAGTGTGTGCCCGACAATAATAGGCATCCTTTTAGCTGGCTATAAGACCATATTTTATGTGCCATGCCTTGCTCAAATGTTTGTTTTCCATTTATGTAGGGTGTTGGAAATGTTTGCTATAACAATAATGGCACTTGATCGTTTTATTGCTATAGGCAACCCCCTGAGGTACCATTCCATTCTGACAAACGCACGTTGTGTTTTAATAACTGCAGTACTGTGGATGGTGGCTATTGCTATTTTGGTTGCAGCACCTGCTACAATTATTCCTCTCCCGCTGTGTCAGTCAACACTGAAGTACATGTTTTGTGATTATCCGGCCATTGTAAGGGCCACATGCATAGATCCAAATCCGTATTTCAATGGGGTGTCTTTGGTATTTATCATTTTGCTTTTAATAACATTTGCCTTTATCTGCTTTTCCTATCTAAATATTATTGTGGTTGTTACTAGAATGTCCTCAACGAGTGACAAGAAAAAAGTGTTCAATACTTGCTTTTCTCACTTTATAGTCATCATTTGCTATTATGCACCCGCATTTACAACAACAGGCTTAACAAGAATCGGTGTGGTTTTAACACTGGAGGAGAGAAATGGACTGTTGTTTGGTTCGCTTCTCGGACCCCCTTTAGTAAATCCTTTTGTATATGGCCTGAGAACCAAGGAGATCAGGACCAAACTATTGAAGATTCTACCAAAGGTTGGACCGGCTTCGTAAACAAGGCTTTGAACTTAACTTTAGAAGCAAAATTAATTGTTATCTGGAGTTCCGTTCTGCTTTAAGATCATAATAAATATGGAACGTACTATCATGTGACTCCTCACATGATGATAAGTTCCTACATCCTTCCCACGATATCATTCTTTGTAACTGTCCAGTTATGACATGTTTTACTGTATTCTTTATCTGCTGAGTATTAAGAATCTATGAACAATTTTAGTTTAGTATTTATGACAACTTTACCCAACATAATTACACAGCACTTCAGAGTTTGTACCTCACATTTACCCAGATAATACTTACAACTTAAGGGACTGTACATGAAAATGGCAAAAAAGAAAATTTAATGCATTGGTGCATTTGTTCCTTCAGCAACATAGTAATATCTTTGAGATTCTTTCTATAAGAATTCCATCAAAAGAAATGTATTTCATGGTATTTTTCAGTCAAATTTGTAGCTTATACCACAATAATGAAAATAATTTTACTGTATTGTTTACTACAAATATTTACAGGGGAATTCCATAAGACAGGGGGTGGTGGTAGCCTAGTGGATTGGATACTTGCCTCTGGACCAAGAGGTCATTGGTTCAAATCCTACCTTCAGCATACCACCACTGGGTTCCTGAGCAAGACCCTCAGCCCTGAGTTGCTCTGGGGAGGCTGCCCCCTGTAGTTAGGGAATGGAAGTCGATTTGGATAAGAGCATCTGCCGTAAATTTAAAAAGGTGAAAATATTCTGTACAGTGGGGGTTATATATGTAATGTGTAAAATGCAATGGGTATTTCAGAGTATTCCACAGCATACACCAGGAACAGAAGAGCGATTTGGGGGGATGCAGTTTTGCCGGAAGTAGAAGCACTACTGGACTTTTTTGGTGATATATACACAGCCATGGAAAAACATAAGAGAGACTGCATCATTTTTTTCTGGTTATTGCTTTTGTAATTTCTGGGAGTGTGTCTGTGTAAAATGTGCATGTCTCTATTGTTTTATACACTACTGACCACACTTGATTCTATATCTATAAATGTATGAAGAAAATGTAAAAATAATACATATAAATGATTTATGATACCTTGGAAATGTTCAACTACACAACAGGAGTGAAGTTGCTGGAATAAAGCACATAGAAAAGTTTCTCTACAAACAAGAGTCCTTTTAAACAACAAACGTAAACAATTGTGGCCTCTAGCGGCCACTGATCAGGGATGTCACAGTACACCCAACCCCCAACGGCGGCACACACCAGGCACACACAAATGGAAGAGGAGGGGTGGAGGTGGTGAATGCGGATCCTGTGGGTCCCACACATCCGCTCTCTCATCCCTCCATTATCTGCGGGGGCGGAGCCCTGTTGGAGATCCCCTCCATCTCCTCTGGGGCGGAGCCAAGTGCCCCAGGCCCCACCAAGGCGGCAGTGGTAGAAAAATGGCCCCTCTGCAGAACCAGGTGCTGGGGCCTGCGCGTTGGGGCTGCAGGGGCGGGGACAGGAGCAGGTGAAAATATGTGCTGCGATCACGCATACCTAACCCTAACCTTAACCCTAACCCTAACCCTAACCCTAACCGTCACCAGTTAGTGCAGATACTGGTGGTGCTACGCACTGCGTATTAAAATACACAGGGTAGTGAAGCGTTGTACTAGCACGAAAAAGTGAAGCGTTGTCCTAGCACGAAAAAAAGCCTTAAAGCGTGATCACAGCACATATTTTGATTATACTGTATATCGTGATGGCTGTACGAAAACTCGTGAGATCGGGTTGGGTTGATTAGTGAGATAATCCGTAATCCAAGCCACCTGTGGAGCATCCACCTGCATTCCCATGAGCTTATTCCCCAGTACCGATGATCTGATTGTGGTAGAAGCACAAAAAACATGGCCCTCACAGTGTTTTCAACAGTGTCCAAAGGGAAATATGCCTGGTTCAGGGGAAAAATCATGGCATCCCCCATACCATCAATCAATTGGTGTCAACGGGTAGGATTTTTTTGGTTCAGGAACCAGACAGGATGTGTTGGGCAGTTTCAGACTCATGTTAAATACTGGATGCGGAACTCCACAAAGCTGAGCACCACAGCACCTGAGGGCCCTGGAACAAATGCCATTAGGACCTATTGCTTTATCAGTGTTTGTGAATGACAGACGGTGTGGATGGTGCTTCCTGACCGTCCACACAGACAGTGCTCTTTTTTAGTTTTTTATTCCAAAGTCAGCTGGTTTAATAGTTTATGATAGCAGAATGCTTCTCAACATTAGTAACAACAACCGACTGAGATACTGCGTGGCTCGGGCAACAACAATGGACGTGACGCTTGCCCAATGTGCAGAACAAAGAAACGCTGGGGGACACGTGCTGGCCTCCAAAACAGGCTAAGACAGCAAGCGCACCGGGCACCACTGTCTAGTATCCTGCTGGCTAATGTACAGGCACTGGAGAACAAGCTAGACGAGCTAAGGGCGAGAGTTACTGTCCAGCGAGACATGAGGGATTGTAACATTCTGTGTTTCTCTGAGACTGTGCCGTAACTCTGCTGGACTCATTCTCAGTATTCCACATGGACAGTCAAACAAAACCAAAAGTGGAAGAGTGTGTTTCATGGTCAACAGAAAGTGGTGTGATGCCAGGAGATTTTCTACTCTCTCCAGTGGCTGCTCGCCTCATTTGGAATACTGACCATTATGTGTCCCTTCTACCCAACCTGATCTCACGAGTTTTCGTGCAGCCATCACGAAATACAATTGAATCAAAATACATGCTGCGATCACAATTTAGGGCTTGTTTACATGCTAGGACACCGCTTCACTACCCTATGTATTTGAAGGCGCTGTGCGTAACACCGGCAGTATCTGCACTAAATGGTGACTGTTAGGGTTAGGTTTAGGGTTAAGGGTAGGGTTAGGGTTAGGGACTTTCCCCGTCTCACGGCATTTCAACACGTTTTAACCATTTTGCAAACAGAAATGATAAGGAATCAACTCATTATTTCTCTCCTACTGTCCCTCAGTCACCAGTTAGCGCTGATACTAGTGGTGTTACGCAGTGTGCATTAAAATACATAGGGTAGTGAAGCGTTGTCCTAGAACGAAAAAATAAGAAGGATTGTTCTAGCATGAAAAAAGCCCTAAATCGTGATCGCAGCATGTATTTTGATTAAATTGTATTTTGTGATGGCTGCACGAAAAATCGTGAGACTGGGCTGTTCTACCTGCCCTACGATTTCACCATGATCATCACCACAGCGGTCTACATCCCACCCCATGTGGACTCAAGTATGGCTTTTTATGAACTACAAGATGCAGCCCTCACTGCAGTTGGAGATTTTCATAAAGCAAACCTCAGACAAGTTATGCCGAACTTTTACAAATATGTCATGTTTCCGACGAGGGGAGCTAGAACTTTGGACCATTGTTACACACCATATAAGCAGGGATACAAAGATGTTTCATAGCCAGCTTTTGGAAAATCCGCCCACAGCACCATTTTCCTCATTCCTCAGTATAAACAAAAAAAAAAACGTAGGGAGGAGGTAGTCACGAGGGAGGTGAAATGCTGGTCTGCCCAATCAGAATCTACGCTACAGGATGTGCTCGATCACGTAGACTGGGACATGTTCCGGTCATGCATGGATGACATCAATGAGTTTACGGATGTAGCAGTTAGCTTCATCAGCATGACAGTGGAGGAGATCAACCCTACTGTGAGAGTCAAGACGTTCCCAAACCAGAAACCATTGGTGGACAGATTGATCCGCGCTGCAGCGAACGCCAGGACAACATCATACTGCGTCCGGCATGTGGTCAAGGACACCAAACGTCAGTACCATGAGCGTCTGGAGTCTCACTTCCACCAGGGTATGGACTGCGCACCATCACGGACTACAAAGCCAAGGACACTGCAACAATCAACGCCGACTCTGCAACGAGCGGAATGAGTTCTTTGCCCATTTTGAGGTTAGCCAGGTGGCTAGTACTTACTACAGCCTGACAACTGAGGATGATGACGTCATCAGCGAGGAACACGTGATCAGCATCGCGGAGCGTGACGTCCGAGCAGCGCTGAGGAGAGTGAACACCAGAAAAGCGGTGAGAGCAGATGGCATCACCGGCTGCATTGCTGTGCTGACCAGCAAGCAGGTGTGTTCACTACCATCTTCAACGAGTCCCTGGCAAAGTCCGTGGTCCCCACATGCTTCAAAAAATCCACCATCATCCCTGTCTCGCTGCTTTTCTGGTGTTCACTCTCCTCAGCGCCGCTCGGACGTCATGCTCCGCAATTCTGATCATGTGTTCCTTGCTCATGATGTCACCGTGGTGGCAGGGCGTCGGCCTGAACCAGGAGCAACCAGGCTCTTCTCAGCCTCGCCCGCTGTTTTCTCTGACCACCCTCATCATTGGTGACTCCATCATAAGGAACATTAGATTTTTTAACGTTACCACCCACTGTGTTCCCGGTGCCACAAACACAGACGTTCATGAAAGACTATGTGAGATGCTGCCCTCTTTACCTACATCCATCACTAGAATTATAGTTCATGTGCGGTCAAATGACACTGCCTGTCGTGAGTCAAAATTAACAAAAATTAATTTTATAGACAATTTTAATATGTTTTGGCACAAAGAAACTCTTTAAGCCTTCACTTTAAAAATGACACAAATTATGGATGATATTGCTCCATTAAAAGTCACCAACAAGCAAAGTGCACCATGGAGACTAAATCCAAAGGTTAAACTGATGAAAAGGAAATGCAGGCAAACCGAGAGAAAATGGCACAAGTCCAAACTTCAGACAGACCACCAAATCCATAAAGACATGCTACGTCTATATAATTTTGAAATTTGCAAAGCAAGGCAGTCCATTTTTTCCAACATTATTAACAGAAACATAAACAATGTCTATGTATTCTCTACTGTTGAGAGGCTAACAAATCCTCTTAGGAACTGAGTGCAGGTCAGGTGATTGGGGCAAAATGTATGTTTACGTTACTGGGTGAAACGTAAACATACAATTTACCCCAATCCTTAGGTCCCTACACTAGTTTCCTGTTAGTTGTAGAATTGATTTTAAAGCACTACTTGTTCTACTGGTTAAACCTGTTACTAAAACAAAATGTGTTTACTCTGGTACCGACGACCAGATGAGATTAAAAATGCTCCTACAACTTCTATTTTTAAATCCAAACTAAAGACAAAGCTTTTCAGTGAAGCATACTTCTAAGATGTATGCTTTTAAGTTTAATTAACTGATTATTTTTGTATTTTTTAAATTTATTTATTTTATGTATTTATTCATGTATCTTGTTTTAAAATTCATTTTTTTCATTTCTCTTTTATTCTAATTCCTTATTTTAAATGTGTGAATTTATTGAAGGTCTCTTTATTTCTTGCCATGCACTTTGCCTCTTCATCTTCTATGGTACTGTTTTTTATTATTATACTGTTTACCTTGTCTGTAAAGCACATTGAAATGCTTTGATGTAAATTGCCTTGCCCGTGACCAAGAACAACAAGCCCTCATGCCTGAACGACTACCGGCCGGTTGCACTGACTTTGGTGGTAATGAAGGTGTTCGAGAGGCTGCTGAAGAACATCATCTCCTTCTCCATCCCATTTTAGTTAGCTAGACTATCTTAGTATTTATGATATTTATGATAACTTTACTCGGTACAATTACACAGTACTTCGGAGTTTGTACCTCACATGCACACACACAGGGTCTGAGCAGCCGAGGGGGGCAGGCTCGGCACTTTTTTGTTTGTGCTGAACATGGTTCATTTGCATAGTTGGACTCTCCAGTGACAATAAACCATGATATAAATATGTCTGACTGCAGCAGCGTTATCTTTAGAACCATGAAGCTGTTTGGCAGCTGATGAAGTCGGATATAGCTGTTGCCCTGGAATTGGCAAAGCTTATGCAGATATCTAAACAGAAGACCTCATGAAGAAGACATGCTTCAAGAATGCTTTCAATGCTTTCACTATTGGAAGATCCTTAAGACTCATTTGGACATTTGATAAACTAGCTCTGTTTGTGGGGTGGTACTCAATTTCAAGATATATTTTTTTTCTTACAGATTGACAGGGCTACTGGAAGCATGTCCTTCCAGAACATAACAGGAAAAAGCATAACAGAATTTGTGATTGTAGGATTTGACACAGTCCAAAGACCTCTGGCTATTGGTGTTGTAATGCTGATTTTGTACATTGCTGTTTTGATTTCTAACACTGCAAACATTTACTTCATCTTCATGGACAAGCGTTTGCACCAGCCAATGTACCTTTTCATCTGTAATTTAGCGTTTGTAGACATGCTGTACTGCACAAGTGTGTGCCCGACAATAATAGGGATCCTTTTAGCTGGCTATAAGTCCATATT
>JBBPCX010006991.1:0-18112 GCA_037974365.1 Hydrocynus forskahlii
GTGTGTGTGTGTGTGTGTGTGTGTGTGTGTGTGTGTGTGTGTGTGTGTGTGTGTGTGTGTGTGCGCGCGCGCGCGCGTGTGTTCACCTAAATTGGCAGGGCCCTAATCAGTCCTTCAGCAAAGCTCTGAGGTCACTGTGAAGCCTGGGGAGTCTGGACAGTGCTGGGCAGCACTATGTTTTTCCCTAACAAACTTGGTGTTAGGGATGCAATAATATAGGAGTCCGATATCTTTTATGTACAAATCTGTCGAAGTCTGTGTTGGTACATGTTTATAAAATGTCCAAACAGGATTAACATTATGGAAAAATGGAGTAATGGGGCACACTTTTTCTCAACCTTAGCATCATAAGATTCTACTGGCGCTGGGAGAGGGAAGGCCAGCACATGCTTCCTTCATGACAAATGTTCCTGGACCAGATTTGAGGAGGATTTGAATGACCTGTATACAGTGTTTTTGTAGGTTAACAAATTCAGTAAAATAGAAATGCAGATATTTTAGTGTGATGACTGAACTTTCTGCTCCTCCAAAGTACAATAAACACAGATCAAGATCAAAATATCTGTCGAATGCTTATCATTTTGTAAACAATTATCGGCCGTTATCAGCCACTGTGCATCCCTACTTACTGGGAAGTGATTGTTGATCCAGGATCAGTTTGATCCAGGATACTGTTGCTTTCTCTACTCTAGATATGTTAAAACCAACAAACAGAAAAAAGATCATCATACTTTCTCTTGGATTTGTTTTTTTTTCCTTCTTGCTGATCCTTTAGGGAATATTCTGGCAGGTTTACACCTCATTTCTATCTGACGCTTCTGCGGTGTGATGTCTGTTACTGCAAGCGATGACTGTTCTGTTGCTCTAAAAGAACAGAACACCCAAAGACACTCACTTGCAGTAGAAGTTAATGGACAGATGCTGAACTACATGGATAATCTTGAAATGTGGGATTAGAGGTGGCCTGCCCAAGCCTCCCATCACTCAATAATTGGGTTCAGGCCCATTTAACATAGGCAGTATGGAGCTCAGGTTGGGCTGGGGTTTGTCGTCCTAGTATTTGAAGTGAAAGTGAACCATTTGTAACGTGTGAACACAGCACAGCACACAGTGTGAACAATGTGAAATTCTTTCTCTGTGTTTAACTCATTTAACCCATTCACCAAGTGAAGCAGTGGCCACCCAAAGATGCAGCACCCTGGGAGCAAGGCATGGTATCTTGCTCATGGGTGCCTCAGTGGTGCCACTGACAGTCCGGGGATTTGAACCCACTGCCTTCCGATCACCGGGCCAACTCCCTAACAGGCAGGGCACCAGCTTTTTGTACACTGTCCACTCTCACACACTATCACACACACTGTCTCGTTCACTTTTGCCCTTTCACGTTGTATTTTCAGTCTGTCTCATAACTTGCATTCAGAAAAAACTCCATGGATGGTGAGAGGGGTGTGTTGGGTTGGTGGACAGTTCACAGCAGCTCTTTCTCCCAGTTTGCCCAGTGTCACAGACATGTAAAACAGCAGTTTAGGACATCTTCAGTCCCTCAGCTCATGCTCTTAATAACTCAGTAAAACCGCAAAACTGTGTCTGTGATGATCCATCTCCATTAGAGGTTGAGTTTCAAATATAGTCGGGCCGAGTCGGGTCGTAAAGTAAAGTTAGGGCTTCATTTTTATACCAGTGCAGACCTCTAATGTGCCCACACAATCCAAATTTTAAACCACAGCTGCTATACTCAGGTTCAGGTGACAGGATGAGATGGACTGAGAGAGCTGTTCTAATCCACTGTGCTTCTACTGAGTGACTATAAAGTCTTCCTTTTTAAAAACCAGTAGGAAAGAACAAATTCAAAGCTTCATTTCCCAATACCTCTGACTCAGAAATTCATTTTCTGCAATGTGTTTTATATAAACCGGCAGAATTCAACAACTGCTCATTGGCTTCTATTATAAGTGACCGACTTATTTCCTCGTCGATTATCTCCTTTTTTTTCTGCGAGACAAAATGACTGTCTGTGGTAATGGACTGGTACGGATGTGGCAGATATAGATTCTTCGTATTTGGCATATTCCTTTAAATGCAGTCATGAGAGGGTTGGCAGAATTGTAGCGTTCCCATAGCCGGGAAGAGAGGATGAATTAAAAGCTTGCTGTTTGGGATATTTACGTTTAAATACCCTTTATTTGCAGACATTAAACACCAGCTACTAATCAGCAAGCCCATAAGGCCTGAGTCATCAGCCCTCCTGGCCAATGTTTAAAGATGTGATGATTGGGTTTGTGTACGTTTACTCTTTCAGCAGGATTTTTCCAAGATGCCCAAACATCCATGAGGCGTCTCCGGCTGCATCCAGAACAATCGCGGTATGAAATCATTGGAAAAGCTGATTTAATCTTTCAACAAGCTTTAATTAAGAGAAGAACCACCATGTTTGACCGCCGCCTTGAAAATCACAGAAATCAGTATTTGGCTCGTGGTGAAAGAAGGAGCCTTGTTTCTATGATTCAGTTGCCACGTCAACTTTTTCCATGGCGATGCTTGCAGGAGCCAATCAGAGACAGAGATTGATATCAAAGCTGGCAGTCTAGAAAAATACTTCAGAACTGTCTTCTCCACTGTAATCTCTTACGCTAAAGAAACTCTCGACTTTTAATGCCTGTATATCGTTTCTGACACTTTTAAATCGGATCAAAGAGTCACTTCAAAGCACAGTGAAAGTGACTTGTCTCCATCGTGCTGATTAAACGCCTTTAGACATGCCGAATAAAGAAACCTTCTTCCTTCTGTGTGGGATGTTTTGAATTTAAGAGGGTTATTCTTTCCGACTGATGCTCATTAATGTTTTGTGTTACATTTCATTGCCCTCGGGTTGTTTGAGAAGGCAACAGTTTTCTTTCTTACCAGTTTTCAAAAGTTGTTTTTCATCATCTTCACATGTAATTAAAATGAACTGATATAGTCAAAGGAAAACATTTGTGAAAGTACAGTTTCAGTATGCAGCCCAAAATAAATAACTTTCCACAAAGTTCCAGAGCTTCGTAGTGGCACCAGTTTGATTGTTTTCCTGGAGGCTTCACCTTATGTGGTGACACTCACGTCTCAAATTGTCACTGAAAGGTTCTTTCGAGAACCACAAGTGGTTCTTCTAGACATCCTAGAAGAACATCCTACTTGCCTGCCAACATTTTAGGTTTAGTAGTAAGCATTTTCAGAGTATTTCTGGAGATTTTTCTTTTGACTTATTTTGTTTTTGTCTCTGTATTTCTGTGTGTCTGTGCAGTTTCCTCCGGGATCAGTTGATTCTTATTTTAATTCTCCAACCTTATTTAATGCTAATCAGAGACTTGTACAGAAGTTTATTGACCAGAGCAGGTGTTGTAGATTGTGGCTGGACCTAGACTTCTCAGACAGTAAGATCTCCAGGACCAGTTCTAATGACCACTGTTCCATGGTATCAGTTTAAGAGTACATTATCGTTGTTGTTGTTGCTTTGTTATTGTTGTTTTGCTGCTTTAAGAGTACATTATTATTGTTATTGTTTTGTTATTGTTGTTTTGCTGTTAGTATTGATGCTATTTTATAGTGATGTCGGGGATTTGGTCGTAAGCTATAGTGTGGTTATATAATCTAAGGAACATATTTTTGTATAAATGTTTTTGTGTATTTAATGTATTCCCTCCATTTTTTTTCCTTTAAAAAAGACCCTAAATTTCAATAGTTTGTTTCTGACACGGCAAAACCCTCCCGCCTTGGAGCGACCATCCCTCAACGTGGTCTTTATTTTATTGTGAGTGTGTTTCCATCAGATCGGTTCATATTAAATGATACAGATTATTCCAAAATAATGATACATGAGGTGTTTTGCATAGTTTGTAAACATGAGTTGCCCAATGAGTTGCATTGTGTCAGTTTCATGATTAATGGACCAATAAATATGGTCTTAGGTGACTTCCCAAAACATCTAAAATCTAAGCATGTTTTTCCTCTCCTGGAAAGTTACTTTTTTGCTTTTACACTGATGCTTGCAGGTTTGTTGCACAATAATAGAGCACAGGTTTAAATGATTGTTTGTTTACCTCTTTGTCAAGAGAATCCTTTTAAAGAGGCGTCCATGTGTAACAGCTCTCTGATTACACAAACCTACGTTCCTCAGCGTCCGCGACTTCTGTCAGCTTCCTAAAATTCTCTAGGGTGAGAAATCAGTGGTGAGAACTGCATTAGTCAGAACCTGTGGGAAAAAAGAGGGAGATGTTGGAGTGAAACCATTGAAAGACAGAGAGAAGAAGGAACAGTGCAGAAGAACATCGATAATGTTGTTGCGGAAATTCTGAGAGCATGTCTGAGCAGAAGTGCTGGAGTTTCATTAAGTTCCGACACCCCTTCTGTTTCTAAGGCCAGTCACATTCTCTCCGTATCACCTCAGTGTCTGCCCTGAGAGCAGCTCCGAGTTCTGGAGAAAAATGTAATTTACTCCCCCCCACCCCCAAACACTCACACCAAAAGTGCCAAAACATGTTGGCCGTCCAAAGTTTGCTTCTTTAGTTTTACCCCTCAGCCGCGAGGCGAATGTAGGCTACCTAAGTAATGAAATTAGCCTATTAGCATGCATGGCTTAGTCATCACACCTATTCAGTATGTGGTTTCTGAACCAGTGCAACTCTCTTTTATCTACAAAAATGAAACAAACTACATTAGCCTACCTAAACAGAAACTGAATGTGTAACATGCTTGAGTAAGATGTAATTGTGAATAATTGGGCAGGTTTTCACTGGGATGAGTTTTAAATTGGAATAAGTTTTCAGCCAGCTGTTCCAGAATTTCTGAATTTCAAAATTTAAATGCATACTCCCTCAACTGGCCCATGCAATGTCAGTCAGATTTTCCAACTAAAGAGACCAATACCATTGTCTTAATGTGAACACCAATATCTTAACAGACCAGACTTACCATACTGAAATACCTGCTACTTCTGTAGCTTCCAGCCATGCTGGACCCGACTACAATAACATGAGACTATTGGTTATTCAAGAGAAAATCACCCTTTTATTCAGTTTCTGTCTTAATTTCTGTCGTCTTCTCATTTGTTTCCAAGCCAGACCGCCCTGTGACCCACATGTGCTAAACAGGCCTATTAGCCACGAGAGCCTGAAAGTTGCAGACGTAGTTACAGCTCAAAAATGGCCTCTATTATAGATGTCCCCTCACACATTTTCCACTAATGCACCTTTTCAGTGAAGTCATTTATTTTCAGGACACAAATGGTGTATATTATTACATACAGACATTTACATATGGATCATACATATGGGGGGGGTGAGTCCTTTCCTCTCTGACACACACACAGATATAATTCTTCTACAAGTCCATCATTTCCTCCGTTTCTGTGTGTAAAAGTTGAACATTGCTTCAATCAACCAATGCTGCATCTCACACACACAAACATACACACCTTGCTTTACATTGTATCTTCTGTTCTGCTTTTTTTGTCGTAAAAGGAAATAAAATGTATGTCCTGGCCTCTCTGAGGGAACAGTTAATGGGGCAATGCATATTAGTATATATATAGAAACACTACAGCTGGAGTTACTCCAGCATTTTCCACCTAACCTCTCCGCTCTTAAATGGAAAACAGTATTTCTTTAACACACGTAAACAATATAAACACAATACACACAGTTGTTCATGGCTGGTCTACATGCAATGGACGTGCTTTACATGTTTCCACATGCATCATTCCCTCTTATTCAAACAGGCAGGGAGGCCCCGGCCACTGAGAACTATTTGCATACTGCATGATTATTGCTGATCATAAAACCTACACTAACACATTTCACTTCAGTCCACTTTTGTCCAGCACTGGTTAAGATGTAAACAGAACCATTCAGAGTGGGTTTGGGGTGAAACGCTCTGTTCTAGAGAAAGTCAGAATTGTTCACAGTGGTGGTGAATGGAATCAGACATCACCCTCTAAAATCTCCCTCTCAGAAAGTTATTCTATGAAATGGTTATGAATGTGTTGCCTGATGCCTGAGACGTTGTTTTACCAGGGTCTAGAGAAGATTCGGGTCTAAAACTAAACCCATTCATGGTGGAGGGATACATGCAGAGCGTTGTGAGGCAAAATAGTCCCCAAAAAAACCTGATTTCATTCACATTTGTCACTATTTTACCATCATCAGCATTCCGTATAAACATTCAGAAGATACTTGCAGCCTCACTGGTGGGGTTGTAAATGAATACATTTGCTAGGGTTTACCCGCTTGACAGAAATAGTTTTACAGAAATATTTTCTGCCTTGTCGCTAAAAGATAAAAGTTTGTGGAAAGTGCAGATTCTAAAGTTTCAGTCTAGACCGCATTTGTGTTTGAAGAGGAGGTATTTCATTATGATTACTGAATTGGATGGAAAGTGATGTACCATGCAGAATGGAAAGGTTTAGTTTTTGTACAAAAACAACAGTAGAAAAGGGCTCAAACCTGGTGATGCAGAGCGTTAAAGATGAATTTGTAATGTAAGTAATAATGTGGCATAAATAATGAATGTGTGGCAGCATGGTGATAACTCCAGTGCTGTGAGTCTGCATGTACAGGAAGTCTCCTCTGAAAGCTTTATCTGATGAGTGATGGAGGAGCTGCAGTATTTTAGAGCTGCTGGAAGGAAAATCAGGTGGATGGACATGACCAGAGACTGACCGGAGGAGAGGAAGTGAGCTATACTGATTATATAACTCCATGGAGGGAAAAGGGGCAGAGCTTCCTCCATGAACATGAATGTCTGCTCTAACACACATAGAACTGTGGGCCCTCATTACAATATTGAAAACCTTCAGCAGCTCAGAGGCGTTGTTTTGCTGTGTATGGATTTTACATGAAATAGCTTTTTATATGCAATTATTCCAAGGTTCAGATGTTAGGAATACTTTTCTTAATAATATTTTACAAATTATTTGCTTGCAGATAGATGTTTAAAATGATTCAAATATGCTCATCCTGCTCATCCTCACTGGTTTCAGATCTTTAGGAATCTACGTAAGATGTGTCTATAGAAGATTCAATAGATTTTAAAAATGAATGTTGTAATACACCATAACATTCCAAAAAATCACCTTGCTGGTGCCAAAATACATTTTTGCACCTGTCAAACTATCTGTTTTCTAGTTTCTATTTTCAGCTGGATAAATTAAATTGAAGAAATGGGAACAAATGTTTTACTGTGACAAGCTACAAAGTGTCTAAAGATCTAAAGTTGCCCTGATAAAGGAGTTGCAACTACTCAGCATTCAGCACCACCAGTATATTGATCACCGCCATCGTCCAGAATGAGAGCCTTTGAAAGTCCTTCAGGAAACTTAAGACTACATTGAAATAAACCTGTCTTTGGAAGCAAAATATGAAGAAATGAGGGGTGGCTCAAGACTTTTGCATAGTACTATATACGAAGATATATGATATATATACGAAGACGCTGGAGAGATTGATCCTGAAACATCTGCGTCTGCTGGTGGAGCCTTGGCTGGACCCCCTACAGTTTGCTTACCGACCCCATATTGGCGTGGAGGACGCCATCATCTATCTGCTGGACCAGGCTTATTCCCATTTGGACATTGTTGGGAACACTGTGAGGGTCATGTTTTTTTACTTCTCTATTGCTTTTAACACGATCAGACCATCACTGCTGGGGAATAAGCTCACGGAAATGCAGGTGGACATCCCACAGGTAGCTTGGATTACGGACTATTTAACCAATTGACCACAGCATGTCCGGCTGAGGAGACAGCATCCTGAGCAGCATGGGGGTGCCGAAGGGGACTGTCCTGTCACCCTTCCTCTTCACCCTCTACACGTCAGACTTCAGGTACAGGTCTCAGTCATGTCACCTGCAGAACTTCTCAGATGACTCTGCCATTGTGGCCTGTATTAGGGATGGACAGGAGGATGAATACAGGAGTGAGTTGGACAGCTTTGTTGAGTGGTGTGAGCTGAACCACCTACAGCTAAACATCACTAAGACAAAGGAACTGGTTGTGGACTTTAGGAAGCAGACTCCTCCTCCCACCCCTGTCACCATCAGAGGGACTGACGTGGAGGTAGTTGCGGACTACCGGTACCTGGGGGTACACATTGACAGCAAACTGGACTGGTCCAAGAACACAGACACTGTTTACAAGAAAGGGCAGAGCCAGCTTTTCCTACTGAGGAGGCTCAGATCTTTCAATGTGTGTAGGAAAATGCTGACTATGTTCTATCACTCTGTGGTAGAGAGCGTTGTGTTTTTTGCAGCTGTGTGCTGGGGAAGTGTAGTGAAGACAGCTGATGCCAACAAGCTGAACAAACTGATTAAAAAGGTTGGTTCTGTCCTGGTTCTGTCTTGGTGGTCAGACTGGAGACCCTGGCGGAGGTGTCTGAGAGAGGAATGCCAAAAAAGCTTCTCAATATCATGGACAACCCCTCTCACCCCATGCATGCCTCCATGATGGGCCATCAGAGCACGCAGCAAGAGACTCATGGCCTCTAAATGCAGAACTGAACACCACAGAAAATCATTCCTACCTGTGGCAGTAAGACTGTATAACTCTTCCTTGTTTTGTAGGTGATCTTTCTCAGGCTTAATATTTTGGTTCTCACTCAGATTGTGCAATATTACTCATCTGTATGTTAATGAATGTTTGTTTCATCCCCCCATCACACGCTGCTACCTCTTCTTATTCATGGCACAAACACTGTGTCATTTTTCATAACCACTTGCACTAATAATGTTATTTTATTATATCTGCTATAGTTATTTGTTACTTTGTTAGTCATTTTGATATTACATTTGCACTATTACTACTCTTATTGTATATCTTTATTTCCTCTTGTTGCATTGAGCATGTTTAGGACAAAACAATTTCCTGCGGGATAAATAAAGTTTATTCTTGTCTTATCTTATCTTATCTTATTTACACTACATGGACAAAAGTATTGGACGACACCAAGTTTGTGGACACAGTCTGGGGAAGAAACTTTCCCATTCCAGCATGACTGTGTCCCAGTGCACAAAGCAGTGTGGAAGAACTTGACTGGAAGGACAGAGCCCTGACCTCAACCCCATCCAACACCTTTTGGATGAACTGGAATGGAGATTGTGAGCCAGGCCTTCTCATACAACATCAGTGTCTGACCTCATAAATGCTCAAAATAATGAATGGGGCACAAATTCCCACAGAAACTCCAATATCTTGTGGAAAGTCTTCCAAGAAGAGTGGAAGCTGTTATCACTGCAAAGGGACCAAATCCATGTTAAAGTCTATGGATTTAAATGCAGTGCCATTAATGTCCCTGTTGGTGTAATGGTCAGGCGTCCCAATACTTTTGTTCATATAGTGTATATGGACTTCCAGTCTTCCAGTGACAGAGCTTTAAATGTGTGTGGGGGATATATAACAACTGTAGTGACTGCATAGCTGAAATATGTTAATTCAGTATATTGCACAAGAGTTACAGACCATAAAATATACTTTTTCACCTACTTCATGTGAAAAAAAAAGTTTGGTATTAAATGTGTCAACACCCTCTTGGCTCCACAAGGGGTGCTTGGCCCCAGTTTGAGAACCGCTGTTCTAGATTCTGTACCAGACTGAAATGATGTCAAGCGTAGTGAGCCGTGTTTATACAAAAAATCATTTTTCCAGACACAATAAACCTCGTCTGAGGCTAAAAATGGCTTTTGACTGGAGAATCTCCGCGGCGTAATGCAGTCTGGAAAACTGACCATGGCTTCTGGACCACAGTTTGGAGGGAAAACACTCCAGATGTTTGTGTGTGTGTGTGTGTGTGTGTGAGAAAGAGAGAGAGAGAGAGAAACAGAGAGAGAGAGAGACAGTGAGCGTCAGTCCTGCCCCGCCAGTCCCATTTCCCAAATAGAATGCATCCAGTGCATCGTCATGGACACAGCTTGGGCTCACTTCCTGTATTTTGATTGTGCAACAGTAACCATGGGTGATTCACCAGCTAGCGACCATCACCATGGAAACCGTCTTCCCTCTGCCCGTCTCTCCCACTGTGTGTGTGTGTGTGTGTGTGTGTCTTATTACCTCGGAATTCTGAAAGTGGCCACACAGACATATCCAATCAGGTTGTTTGGTTTGGATGCAGAAACAGAGACTGTATAATTACCCCATTACAGACAAACTCACGTTCACTCAGACATGGAGTGTGTAGCTGCCCTGAGTTGTGCTGCATTCATCCGCGAGTCCGGCAACAGTGTGGAACTGACCTAGCTTCAAGCACCATTCCAGTTCATCCACTTTTGTACCTTTTTGGCCACTATCCATTTACCATGTAGGTGCACTCTTCAGATGTCCAGTTACACACTGTACCTGGAAAGGGGCCACCAGGGGGTCCTCTGATAGCAGCACAGCTACAGCGCCCAAAAAGAAAAGGGGAAAATAAATAAGTGAGTGTCTTCTCTCACTGCAGTGACTCATCTTCAGAAAAATGGCAAACTCGACTCAAACAGGCGGTGCACTGGAAAACTTCTCTGTACGTTCATTGAAGGAATAGGGCTGTTTTTGTACAATTCGCCGTCAAAACATAACATGGGTGACAAAGTCAAAAAAGGATTGATTCCCAGCTGGGTATGTTCCCCATGTCTGTGTAGAGTGTCCCCATGTCTGTGTGGGTTTCTACCCGGTTCACCTGTTTCCTCCCACAGTCCAGAGACATGCAGGTGGACTGGAAATGCTAAACTGCCCATAAGATGAGAGTGTGTGTTTTGACTGTACTGGACTGGTGACCTTTACTACCCCTCACCCCTCCAACTTAGATTTGATAAACAGGGCACCCAGAGGATGTATGTATGTTCAAACACAGAGAAGCATATGAGGTGGAGAAAAAAAGGAACCCCCTACTGTTACATGAATAATTAATAAACTAGCATCATTTCTTGATGCCTCAGTGAGCGTTTTGCTAAATGTTGAGCACAGTGGAGCTAATTATGCCAACTCTAGTTTAGCAGACCATTTTGATGACAACGTTTTGATGATGCTCAGACCACAGGTGGAGTCCTGTGTGTGCCAGGGGTAAGAAGTGTGTTTTATTTTAGAGATGCTGTATGCTGGAACAGCAGTGATTATTGGTGGGTTTGCATGATGATAATGTGTACTGCAATTTCTCTGGCTTGCTGTAAGACACTGAGCCTGCTGGACATTTGCGAACAGTGATGGTTTGGACAAAAATACTTTCATATGTTTCTCGTGCACCTTCATGCTGTCGGTTTAGACCTTCATTTTAGACCCTTATCACTATGTGAACTACCAAAACATAACAGTGCAAAACAGACACCACTGGATGGACTAACACTTACACAATGAATTTACTGGGGTTTTGTACCATTGTTTTGTTTTTTTCTTCTTGTGTGTGTTGCCAGTACAGTACTGTGTAAAAGTCTTAGGCGCCCGTTCAAATGATTTAACACACAGAACTCAGAGAGCATTAGTAATATCTGATTTCAGTAAATATAAACAGGGTAAATCAGTCTAAAACCGGTGTTTACCCTCAGAACTCAGAGTGCTGCTCGCCGTCTAAGGGTTAAAGCCTTTCCTCTCAGCTTGTAATAGTTTAATGCTGGCAAAGTTACTGCTAGCAAAGTTAATGTTAGAATAAAGGTAAGCAAACAAGAAAGTATCAGACTTGTTATGTGTGTAAAGAAGTAGCTGATATTGTGTGAGCAGGTGAGGAGAACACAGGTTTGGTTCCAGATTCCTCCTCGGTTCCTCCAGCCGTTGTTTGGATTTGTGAAATTCCATCAGCAGCTCCTGATTTAATTTAACGAACGACTGATCAAGTCAAACCAGGTTTCAGATGGACGTTACAAGCAATACTGAACTTTCACAAGGAACACATTGAACATAACATCACTATTTACTGTACAGTGTTATTTGTATTTTGTCTTTTTAGTTGTATTTAGTATATATAGTGAATAAACACTCACTGCTCATCTAAACAGTTTTTAAATATTATTTTTGCACGTGCTTAAGACTTTTGCACAGTACTATTTGACTAGTAAGCTGTACCCATGCTTAACTGGGGCTTTAAGGACCTTCTCTCCTGGACCCAGACCTCCCAACTAGATATGTTTTTACTGGGGTTTCATAGCAAAACTGCTGATTGTGATGAAAAAGTGCTATAAAGTGTTGAACCCCTGTGTTAGAGTTCAACCTTAGTCCCGCTAGGCACGAACAAAGTGTGTAAAAGTGAATTCAACCCTGCATGGGTCCATTCAGCCCCTTGAGACCCGCTTTTTTGTGTTGAATAACATCTGTTGTAACTGGCTCATGGAAAGAAAAGAGCACAGTCCTGCTTCACCAAACTACTTTCTGTAAGATAAAAAACACTCCAGAGCATACTAGGATTGTGAAATGTGTAGTGTAGTTACACCTCAGATAAACTGCAAACAGTGTCTGTTTGAATTGTTCTGATTACGTGGACTTTAATTGGGAATTTGGATGGGATTTTATTATGATATGAGTTTGATATGATTAAACAAGTGCACTTATTCAATTTTGTCTCTGGTTTTATTATTATTATTATTTTTTTTTTTGTATTTTTGCTTCATATGCACATTGTGTTTGGACAAAGAGTTGAATTGCCTGTTTACTAAAGGCAAGGTGTGTCGGCATGAATTAAAATTTTGATTTTAGATTACTTTTAGACGGACTAGAGAATTTAGAGAAAATTAGGGAGAAAAATCCACCTGTTGAAATCTGTTTCCACTTATAACCACTAAATCGGGACTGAGCGTGTGATTATACGGCACAGTAAAAAAGCTTTTGATTGTTACGTGGTGCGAGTTCTGTGTCGTCACGGCGCGCGTGGAGCGCTGCGTTTGATTCATTGTTACATAAAGTCAGTCCTGTATTGTGACGTGGGCTCCTCGCGGAGTGACCTGCATAAAGACGGCGAGCCGGGCAGGGCGAGTCGCGAGCCCTCACCGGGTCACAAGGCGCGCTGAACCTCACCCGCCCAGAACCACGCCGGCACCAAGCGGAAGTGCTGAAGTAATGCTGACGACGGAGTTTTATTTATTTGTTTATTTATTTATCTATTTATTTCGTTTTTTGGCTCTGTGGATCCGTCATTAATCATGGGAGGGGTGACGTCACGCTCGAGTTCCCTCCACAACGAGGTCAGTTAGTCAGAGCCAGAAAACGAAATAAATAAATAAATAAATAAATAAATAAACTCACCTTACGAAACGACGGCCCTTTACATAACCTGCCCACTGAACTCCAGATTGCACTGAAACACCAACAACACACTCCCCAGCTCTCATTCAGACATTCAGACACAGAGAGAAACAGAGAGAAAGACACAGAGAGACCGAGAGAGGGAGAGAGAGACTGAGAGTAAGGGAGAGAGAGAGAGGTATAAAGACACACTGTCCTTAATTCTTCGCCGATTACATCCTCTGTCCGTTCAAAGACAGAAAACGGGCGCACACAACCGCATTAGCTTTTTCCCACCTGTTTTCTGCACAGGCCCCGCCCCCGCACGCTCTGATTGGCTGTGCATGCTGCCTCAGTAGCGGCCCCTCTCCTCTGTCTCTCTCTATTCAAAGTTTTATTGGTATGTACAGGTTTGCAGAAGCATTAAAACAATGGAACAATAAAAGATTTAAAAATAAAATAAGTAAACTAAAATATAGATACATATAATAGTAATAGTAATACTTTTACTACTGATAATACTAATATTGAAATAAAATACTGCAGCAGGTTTAAGGAGCGGTAGGAACTAGAAAAAAACACTCTTGCAGTGTCTCTCTCTCTCTGTCTTTCACACTGTCTCTCACTCTCTCTCTCTTTCTTTCACTCTCTCTCTTTACCTGTCTTCTCCTTATCTCTCTCTCTCTCTGTGTCTCTTCCTCAGCTCTCTCTCTCTCTCTCTCTCTCTCTCTCTCTCTCTCTCTCTTTTTTTTTATAACTCTGTCTTGGTCCTCTTTCCTGACCAATCCACGCCTTCTCCCAGTCTATAGCCCCGCCCATCCTTCCCCTTATTTGGGCGTGAGAGGGGCCGGGGCGATGACGTAAGGAGCGAGTTGCGTCCTCGTTGGAAAATGAATGTGAGTGAATGAAGGGGGGAGAGAGTCACTCACTGCCTGCAGAAACGGTGCCAGTTATGTAACTCGCTTTTCATGAGTGAAAAAGGCAAAGAGGCAAGAGGGGAAAAAAAATAAATTAATAATAAAAAAATACCTCCTCCAACCAGAGAGTCTCACACTCGGCACGACTGTGTACGAGAGTCTGGTGAGTAGGGCGCTTCACTTTATTAATACAGCGTGATTACTGGTATTATTTGAATGGAAGAAGTGGGTTGCGAGGTCCTGTACTCATTTCAAAGCTTTTTTTTTTAAGTTGAGCTGACTGACCAGTGTGAGAACTGCTACTGAATGAACTGATTTTCTGTAACTGTTTATTATCTTCTAATTCATTTTTCAGCCACGGGACTGATTTGCTGATGTGAAAATTGTTGCTGTTGAGTTAAAGTGCGGTTAGTTTGATGTCTAACACGTTGTCTGAGTGGTTTGACCTCTGTTTGAATCAGTTTTTGGTGGTTTTACATTGCTGAATATGGTATTAGTGGCATAAACAACACTTTCATACACAGAGGAGAAGACGAGCTGCACTTTTTAGACAAAATTTAACCCAAACTGTGCATTATAATACGCATATGTGCATAAATAACATCTTTACGTGCCGAGTCTGAGTGACACCTTCACACACACACACACACACACACACACACACGCACTGTCCGGTTAGTGTTCAGTGAGTCTGTCCCGAATGTGTTCTGCTCCGGAGTGAAAGTGGAGCAGCGGTACACGGCCCTGCTTTCTGCCTCCAACAGTTAAAACTCGAACCGAGACAGACGGTGTGTGCGCGCGGTTCTTCATGTGTGTGTGAAAGTTTGACGAATTTATAGTGATGATATAAAGACAGTGGTTTTAAAGGTGGGCTGTTATGTAACACATGGCTGGAGACTCGCGAGCCGGCTGTAGTGACGTCATGCCCTCGATTTCGCCCGGAGAGGAAAAAAGTTCACCCAGGCAAGCAGGGTGTGTGTGTGTGTGTGTGTGTTAGAATGTGCTTTTTGTGTGTATTTAGCTCTATAAGAGGACTGAAGGAATGGATCACTGGAAAAAAAAATTTTTCCCCTGGCCCTCACAAGGAAACTGCAGTTTTTCATCACACATTATTTTAAAATGTATTTTTTAGGAAAAATAACTAAAAGAGCAGAAAGATGGCCTTTTTGTTACTGAGGTTCAGGTCAGGATTAGGTTCAAGTCTAGGTGTATCACTGAGAAACAGTATTACACAAGTCAGTGGAGTGACCTCACAAATATAGTAATACCAGCTTGTCTGTGTGTGTGTGTGTTTGTGTGTGTGTGTGTGTCAGATGTTTCCACTTTAATGCTTTCCGTTTCTTGTAATATTTATTTATGACTCTCACTCTTATGGAACAGCTGAAGTGGTGTTTGCCCTCCTCTGCCTTCAGGTGTTCTTCAGCAAGGAGAAAAAAGAAACACAGGAGGACAGAGGAGTGAGGCAGTTGTTACTCAGTTATTAATCTTGAGATTTATTCTGTGCCTACTGTGCATTTCTCAGTCATTATTATATGCTATCTATCGCACAAAGAAAAAGAATAGTCATCAGTCGAGTAGCAGCCGGATCAATATTGTCACTATTCTGTGATTCCGTGAGCTGCTCATAAAAGTTCATCGTCCAGAGCTCTGTCTGTGTTGTGTTTGTGGAGGAGTTTGAGGCTCTGCTGCTGCTCGGAGCTCCGAGAAGAAACCTGGAGTAACCATGGAAGACTTGGGAAAGATAGTTTACTTTTTCAACAAATACATTTTGTTTTTATCTGTTTGTTTCGTCTGTAAAGCTTGGACTTAGTCTGAAAAGCCGTTGGGCCTTGTCACTCCCTCTGACGGAAATGAAAACCGCCCTATACATTACATGTTAGCCTGATTCAGACCTGTCAGTCATCCTGTTTTTTTCTGGGTTTCTCCTGTACTTCTTTCCTGCTGTATTCCCATTTTAACTTTTCCAGTTTCCCCTGTCAGCAAGTGAAGTCAACACACAGAAAAATAAAATCACCCCAGGTCATAAGAGAAAATGATTCCAAATTAGACACACTGGCCTCCCAGCTCCAACGCAAAACTGGAAACAGTAGCAAACCTGCACAAGTTACTTTGTATTTGTGAGCAGATATGTTTGGTTAAGCTTCATTTGTATCAGCAAATGAGGTATCTTCAGTTTATCATAAACTTATCTTAAACCTGTTTATATGGCCACATCCTAAGGTTTAGTATTCAGAACCTATTCACAAAACTACACAGAATGCCTGGGTTATTAGTAGGTGATAGGAAATTAATCTGGGTGAGAGAAATGCTCCAGATCGTTAGAAATATCAGTAACGTAATGGTTAACAGCGTTTTGGCGTGAAATGTTCTGTGATAGAGAAACGTAGTGACTCACCTCTCCACCGCCACAACCCTGAAGTGTCAAATTTCAATGAATGAAAGTGTGAATGTGTTTCCACCCACTGCAGCGGCTCTAGTAGGTCACCGTGACAGAAAGCAGCTTTCTGATCTCAGAAGTGCTCCAGTGGGTGTGGTGTTACAGCGTCATTGTCTGAGACCTTCAGAAGTGACCTTACGCTCTTAGACCTGGAAGAACAGGACAGTAACATTTTGACCTTATCCTCTCTGATGTTATGCTGGTTGTCCATTCAGAGTGCTCATTTTTGTCCCCTTTAACTTTTTTTTTTTTCGGCCAATAATTTTTTCCCAGGTCTGCATATGACATTTTGATTTATGTACCAAAAACAGTGATAATGCATTTTTAAATGGCCATTTACTATCCCTTTGAATTAAGCAGGCTGTTTTTGATACTGTGCATTTAAGATGATTATGTGTAAATAAGCTCTGCTCTGATTGGCTGCCCAATATTAGGCCTTACTTACAAAGCAGTCCAGGCTGAAACATCCTTTATAACTTCATCATGGGTCGGGTATATTCAAAGGTGTTCGTTTTCATGATGTCACAGAAGCAGTCAGTTCATAATGGGCCTTTTTAGCAGCTTCATTTGTTTTTGACAATGTTTACTACATTAAACGCTTTTATTAAAACAAAAAAAAGAGGGTAAGTAGTTGGCGTGAGTGCTTTTCCATGCTGGTACAATGGCTCAGCATGTGGAACTGGAGCTTTCTGTGTGCTGTTGTATTTTCTATCACTGTACAAAAGGAACTTCTTACTGCCCTCATTGTTGGATGTGCTGTGATACTTTCCAAAAGAGTGTGTGCACAAATTCATAATACTTACTATTGATTGGTGTCATCAGTTTGTTGTTAGAAATGGCAGTTTGTGGCACACAAAAAAAAAAAAGACTTCGGCTTAGCTGTATATATATAAACGATTAGACAATCTTGACTCAACTGTGCCTTATAAAAAGTTTCAGCTGTGGAAATGTGATGTGTGACCAATGTAAAACTGTAAATATGACAGTATTTAAAGTGTTTAAAGAAGTTACACTAGTTTTTTCACAGTTTATGTCCTCCGTCTGCGGCTTCCTTAAAAGGGTTCCCTAAAGTCAAGCCTTGGATCCATGGGGGATGAAACCATGCATGCGTAATTTCTGTTTGAAAATTCTGCTGGAAAATCTGCTGCTGGAATTTCCAAACACTAATTCCACCATTTGCTGTCTCCATTTGCTCCCTTTCACTGGATATCCCTCAAATGTGTTCTGATTTGATCAGATATCCATGAATCCCTCAGCTGAGCACTGCTTTTTGCTGTCAACTTTCCACTGACACACACTAGTAGCGCTACTTTTTCCTTTTCCATGACCGACTTGGAATGTCTGTCGACATTTTGCCAAAAAGAGCAGAGAAAAAAAGGCTTTTTAACAAAAAACAATTTCTAGAAACTGTTAGCTTGTGTTTAAAATGTATATTTTTTTTACATTTTAAACACAACATTTTACATTTTACATTTCATACACCACCAGTCAAAAGTTTGGACACACCTTCTCATTCAACGATTTCCTTTGTTTTTATTATTGGCTACATTGTAG
>JBBPCX010007002.1:0-18109 GCA_037974365.1 Hydrocynus forskahlii
CACACCATCATACATCTACACACCTTCACACACACCATCATACACACCTTCACACACACCATCATACATCTACACACGTCATACCCAGCTTTATTAGATCCATGTCACACAGTGTGAGAATGCTGAAATCTCCCGTCTGTAGAAAGCAGAAGACTTTCTACAGATGGGATGTAAATGAGCTCTGTTTTGATTGGCTGCTTTGTATTGTTCTTCATTTATGAAGTAGTCTGCCCAGAATGAGCAGGGCTAAACTGCTGTGAGCCAAATGTGCCCATTGTTGTGACATCACAAAAACAATGAATTCAAAACAGACATAGTTTCCAAACATGGGCTGTATGAAGTATGGCGTGAAGGGTGTGTTTAGATGTCCATGATATGGGCTTCATTACAGATTCATGTTGGCCCCAAACATCTAAAAATACATCTTGGTAGCTAGTTATAAAATTGACATCAATCAGGAGTGACAGGTCTGTAAAGCCATGGATACAGAAAGTGTCGAGCGATGTCACTCACATTGCAGCCGCCGACGATGCCGTCCCCTCCAGCACACACCATGGTGTCTCTCAGAGCAGGACCCCACCAGTCAAACTTTGTGCAGGTGGCATGGTCCACCACGGGCATAAGAGCCTGCTGAAGCTTATCAGCAATGGGGCCTCCCGCTGAAACACACCACAGTTACGTCTAAGTACTCAAATTCATCCTGATTAATCAGCCCTATAAAAACATTAAATAAAATTACAGTTTAATTGGTGCAATCAACCAAGCCACTTTCAAGTGCTGAAGTAATTTCACATCGGCGACTCTGGTCTAATATCCGATGTCGAGTCTAATGTCACATTTTTCCACTTACCCCAAATGTAGTCTTGTTTTTGGGAAAAAATTATGACTACAAGGCTAATAAAACTAAAAGACACTTGATGTCAAGAGTCATCTAAACTTTTCCATAAAAACATGTCTCCAAAACAACCCTCTCAAAATACATCTGGCTGCTCATTAAGGTGTTGCATACCCCTGAATGATTTTTAAATGTTTTTAAAGATTCATTTTATAGTTCACAGCACGTCAGTGTGGCTTAAACCACATGGACTAGTCTGAGCCACTTTACTGGTTGTGGTTTGAGCAGGGTGAGAGAAGTTTTGGGGGTGTATTTTTACAAACGCTGTTTGGGTGATGTTTGACTTGTTGGCAATGTTAGCCTCACGGCTGCATGTCTCAACTAAAGAAGAGACATTTAAGCACTACACATAGGCACTTAAATGCAAAGGTTTGTTGTATTTTGTATTGTATTGCTATGGTATCCCAGGTGGTCTCAACAGTGTTCCTAGCTGCTAGAGTGTGGCTAGGTAGATGATATGGTATTTATTATGTTGCTACATTGCTACTGTAGTGCCCTAGGAGGTTGCTAGGTTGTTGCTAAATGATATCCTATATATCGTCGCTGTCGGGCCAAAACCTCATATGTCCAAAACGGCTATTTTTCAGGAAACTAAAAAAACTATGTATATTCCAACTAAATGAATACTGTGTCATCAAAATTGGTATAACAATTTTCATCACTTTTCACTGGTTAGTAATTTCTAACTTTTACAGACCCACGTGGAGACTGACCAATAGTATCGATTTATGAAAAAAAAAGACCAAAAGTGGAGTTACGAGGTTTCCGCCAGACAGCGACGATATGGTGGTTTGCGACAGTGTTTGAAGTAATTTGAAAGTGGCTGCTACTCCCAATCAGACCACAGAGCAACTCAACAATAGTGCAAAAATAACATTGTGCAAGGTCAAAAGACATATTTTATGGTAACTTTTATGACCCTGCTGTTAAATTGGTGTATAACCTAATAATGCTGGGTCAGTTTAATATGTGTCATTTGTTGTCTGTTATAGAGCAATTTACATTCACTTACTGGAGATTCTGCCCCAGCCGGTGATGTAGCAGGGGTAGTCGTTGGGTAGGACGGTTCCAGGTGCAGGCATGCAGGTAAGCTGCACAGTGTCGCTCAGGGTCACATGCTCGGACAGCTTAATCAGGGCCACATCATTCCTGACCACATCACCAGGGAGACAAGTGTTTGTTCCAGCACAACATTTACATCAGAAAAGTTACTATATAGTGTTTTATGATGATGTTGTTCACAGTAATGTGTACTGAAAGTACACATTCTCATTGTCAACTTTTCCAACCTCTTGTTATCTCTCTTCATCAACAAAAACACGTTTCTGTAGATGTGCCTTGATTATCTGTTCTGAATGGCTATCCTGTATTGTGCACGAGCCAATTCAAAAAGCATTCCAGGATGAAACACATAACTTCAGTGTGAATGGGCAGGGCTTAACTTAATTTATATAAATGTATTGCTCTTTGTGACATCACAAAAACAGTGAAATCAGTATCAAAGTATTTACTTTATTATGCATATGCGATATGGCCATAAACTGAATGAAAAACGTTCAGTAGCTTTACTTCAATTTACAGTACATTTAATGTAAATTACAATAACTTGTTTACAGTAACTTGTGATCGTTTACTAGTGGTTTGGAGTCACTTTTACCCAAAGGCCACAAAGATGGGATTCCACTTCTCGTGCACCACAATGGTCTCAGGGCTGATGGCCTGGGATCCAGCCTCATCCTCTACCAGGTTGTACTTCCCAACATACACGCGGTAGGTGTTCTTCTCGCTGAATGAGTGAAGGGTGGTCAGTTATTATAAAATTCTAAATATTATAAAATTCTAAAGTTCTAATATAATAAACATCCAGATTTTTCAAATAAAATTAATATCCAGAATGACATTCTAACACAATAAAATGTCCAGAATAAGGATGTGAGGAAATTAATTTCCAGAATGATGTGATAAAATATCCAGAATAAACTTGTAATAAAATTAATATTCAGGATGAAATTTTGTTCCAATTAATATCAGGGAATGAAGTTCTAATAAAAATGATATCCAAAACATGGCTCAAATAAAATTAGTATCTGAAATGAAGAGGCGAGTATAGTGTTATACTTGATACAGTGAGCAGCAGTCATCACCCAGTTGGTGGCAATGAGGGATCCTCCACAGGTGTGCCTCCACTCGCCGTCTCGCAGGTACTGCAGGGAGATCTATGGGGGCAAACAGGAGCAGGCTATAAATACTACAAGGACAGAACAGGAAATTGGACTACGTGTCAGAAATAAACACATTCTAAGGTCAAAAGATGTTAAGAAACTAGGAGCAGGCCTGGATTACAGCATTCTGGAGGCCTTTTCAGACCCTTATCTGGCAGCCCCTGCCATATTTGTTGGTTTACTTAGCAGAGGCTTTTGACCAGAATAACAAAATGTGCTAACAATGGAAGCCAAACCCACAAGAATTTGACATAAAGGACCTGGGCTCTTTCAGAGATAGAGTTGGTCAAATTAATACAGTGTAGACCTTGAGGACAAATAAAAAAATGTATTCTCAGTCACCACAGCCACCCCAGTACAAGATTTGCCAGGGGTCCCAAACAAGTTTGGAATATTCATAGCTTTAGATGCAAATGTGACAGATGTTGAAGACTAAAATACGTTTTACATGCAAAGTCGGATGGTGATGGTTTCATTGCCCATAGAGGCTCTAGTAGAAATTAGCATTAGCTTTGGAGGACATAGAACTGGATTACAAGTAGACTGGATTTTATGCCCCCCCTCCACCCGACATTACAATGGAAAAGCTCAATATCTCTGCAACACCATCACCCCTTTAAAACTCATCTCCAAGCTTAATGATCTTGGGCTGGGGACATCTAGTTCACACTATGTGCTTGTTATGACTATTTGACTGACAGACCCCAGCTGGTGAGAACGAGCAGCTACACTCCCCCCGCACTGATGCTGGACACGTGTACATCAGAGGGCTGTTGCTAAACACAGCTCCAACATCATGAAACTTGACAACACGACCATCTTGGCCCTCATCCCGGACAATAATGAGATGACCAACAGAGTGGAGGCGAAGGTGCCAGGACAACAACCTCTCTCAACATCAGTAAAACTAAGGATCTCGTGGAGCCATCACACAGACACTGTAGTCAGGAAAGCCTACCAGTGGCTCTGTTTTCTGAGGAGGCTGAAGAAACATCACGTCAAACTTCTTCAAGAGAACAATTGAGAATCTGTCACCCCACTACCACAGCAGTTAAATACACTGCTAGCTTGCTAACTGCTCTGTTAGCTTCCTCACTATCAGTACAAATCATCCCACAGCAGTTAAATAAATAACTAGCTTCCTGACTGCTGTGTCATCTCCTTGGTTAACTGCAGAATTCACCCCAATTTCTTTGCAAATGGTCAGTGTGTAGGATCATATAAATCAGGTGATTTAATTCCATGTATTCCTGTTTATGGTTACATGCTACCTGTCTAAGAGCAACAGAAAGGAATTGTAAATGTAACTAAATCTCTGTTCCGAGGGGTAATGTTAGGCTACGTGTGAATATAGTTTACTTTTACTCCATTTAACTGTTATTGATGGTGCCCCCTGGTGGTTGGCGCCCTGAGCTGCAGCTAAAAATGAAAAAGAAAACAATTGAAAAGTGACAGACTGAAAGGACAATAGACTGCAAACCTGCCAGGGCCAGCTGTGGGGTCGGGCATCCACTCCATTGACCACGCGGGTGGAGAGAGGCTCGATGGGGGGAACCCCGCACCCCAGAGCTAAAACAGACACAAAAGAATAATTAGAAGGGGGATCAGTATTCATTGATGGGTCACAATGTTAAAATTAATTCTTATTGTTCATAATAATATTCAAAAGAGCACATGAAACTCAATGTTTCTTTGGTGAATGGAACCAGACATTTGCCTCTAAACGTTCCCTAACAGAAAGTTATTACATGAAAAGGCTATGAATGTGCTGCCTGATGCCCAGTTTTGTGATTCAGGTTTTTGGCCTAAAACTTATTTCGTAAAACTCATTCATGGTGGAGGGAGTCATCCAGGGTGTCATGAGGCAAAATAGTTCCAAAAGAAAACTTTAGTTTTGCCATTAATCAACATCCATATAAACACTCAGAATATAAAATTAAAGGACTGTATTTGTGCTGAAGACATCTGGTTCCTTTCACCACATCCGTAAAGCAATGAGAGTCTGTAAGTTTCCCTTTAGCCATTTCATACCAAACCCACTCTGAATGGCTTTAAATCCATTTTCCCATATTATTGTCCTGAAGGATGGACGAAGCTGCAGGTGAGTACTTACCGCTGGCGATGAGCACTGATGCCAAAACGAATGGAAGCATGTTGACCTGGTCCTGCTGATGGTCCGACCCTCCGAGCCGAATTATAAATCTGTCCTTATCGGCTCCACACTACGTATCACTAAAAACCAAGCCTTTGGTCACTCATTGGATAGACGAAATCAAAGCAGCATCCACCCCTTCTGGAAGGCTTTATCAGTGTCTGGGCAGCTGGTTTTCACGAACATGTTCTCATGGCACACACACACATACATACAGACACATATACACACACACACACACACACACACACACACACACAAACACACACAGTGGTCTGAGTGTTTAACTTTGATCAGCAGTTTCAGTGTTGGACTCTCTGAGATTCCTGGAACATCAAGGTCTATAAGCACAATGTATGTTTTTGGTGTATTTCCCGCACTTTTTGAAGGCGGGCATGTAAGCAATGTTCATTTTTAACACATGTTTATTTTTCTTTTCTTTTTTTATTTACTTTAATTTGTCATTTTTACTTTACTTAATCTTTAAATGATTTATAATTTTTTATGCAAAGTGACATTAAACCACAGAATATTTTCATATTGATACTCTGTGTTATAGTAAATAAAAGTGCAGTCATATTCAAGTAAATATCCTCAGTGAACATCCTGCAGAAGACGAACTATAATATGGCATTTTCCAACAAATTTTAGTGTACAGTCTAATTAGCTCTGTTTTGTTCTGATTTATTCTATTCAGTTCTTATTTTTGCATTTAAGTATTATTACAGTTAGTTACAATATGTGAACACATAATAAGTAAAAATGATTTCAGCTATTCAGAAATAAGGTTTTGTCCCTGCTATAACGATACAATGCGAGCTCATTGCGTACGGTTCTAACCGCTGGTCTGGTCATTATCTGGGTTAAGGACAGTCAGCATGTGGCAGTTTCTCAGTTCAGGTCAGTTTGTCTTTGAAGTGTTGGTTTTTGTGTCTGGCAACCTCAAATGTCAAACATCAAAGATACTGTTTAGGCTATTTATGCTGTATAGACCATAAATCTGAATGACAGCTGCATACGTTTCTCTCAGACATGTGAAGCAAGGGTTCTAGTTTCATATGGTGCCACTTTGATTATGTACTACCAGGGAAAGTTTGTGATATTCCTGAAGTGTTCAAATTATTAGAATCACCCACTCTGTGCCTCCACTTGCTGACCACTTTATTGGAAACCTTTCCCTTGTCACTCCACCTTGCTGGAGTACAATGACATTGTACCCATTTGTTGCTCCACAATTTATCTGCCCCTTTCGACCTCATCATTAGTCAGTTTCTGACCACAGAACCTCTGTTGCCCAAATTTTGTGCAGCAGTGATTCCAACCTGAAATATCAAACCAAGAGTGGTTCTGGGGTCAGAAACAGACCACTGATAAAATACAGGCTACAGATCGTGCATGAGTAAATGGGCTACATACCAAAATGGTACAATAGCAAGGTGGAGCTTCAAGGGAGTGACTTCTGGTTTTTGGCGGCCACTTGTGGCTTTATCCAAGATGTCGCTGCACTGCAGTCTACAATCCTGTGCATGCCCACCCTGCACCCTTCAGCTACGTGGAATGTGTACCTACTTTGTGCCTCCACTCACTGGCCACTTTATCAGAACCCTCTACCTTGTAGTGCCATCTTACAGGTGTACAGCTGTTGCAGTTTATGTTAGCCATCTTCTAGCCTTCCGTTTCTGACAACTCTCTTGGCTAGATATTTGGTTTTGGTGGCAGACAACTTAAAAAAAACCTCAGACTACACCCACTTACCCCAGGTTTTGTCAGTCAGCCAAAGCAAGTGTCACGCTGTTGGGGTATGGAGAATGGGACAAATACAAAGTAGCTGTGAAACCAGGTTTGTTTCAGAAAACACTGAACAAAAGGAGCACTGGCTCATGCAACACAGAGATAAGAGGACAGGGAACATAATGACGACTTACTCAGTCCATATCAGGAATCATACAAGCCAGAACAGGCAGGCTACAGTTCTTTCAGAAAGCACAGACAGGAAACACAGATCTAATCAAGATACAGGAACCAGTCTAGAACAAGCGGACTACCATTCTTTCAGAAGACCAGATACACAATCCATGCCAGCGAGGTTGTCCCAGCACCTGGCGCCAGCTGAACTCCTCACTAGGCAGTGGGGGACCAGGACCATGAGCTTGCTGATGCAGGGGGTCATCAATCTCTCAAGAGGTGACCATCCGGGGAGAGGGCCCAGCAACATGTGGCTCCTTGCAAGGCCTCATCCTGGAACTCACCTTAGGCATGACCAAGAACACACCGGGAAGCACAAGTGAGGCATTAACTGAAAACCAGAAAAGCATGAACAGATAAACACAACAATGGGAAAGGGATGGAAGAGGAGGCGAGAAGGTTAGAGTGTTAGAGTGTACCATCATCTGCCTCATTATGTAGGCAGCATAACCAAAAGGACAAACATGGGGCAAAGCAAAAAGGAGGATTAAGGAAGGCGGGAACACAGAAGTGTCATAAAAGTCCAAAGAAACTGGGCAGGATGTTACAGCAAGTTTGAAGGTCATATTTTGCTTGTGTGTTGGAACACACTAGAGCAGGGTTTTGAACTCCTGGAGTCCTGGAGGGCCGTGGTCCGGCACGTTTTGGTGATTTCTCTGCTCAGAAACACCTGCTTCACCTCACCACTTAATTGTCAGGTTTAGTGAATGTGTTTGAAGAGGAGAACCATAAAACTGTGCTGGACACCGGCCCTCCAGGACCGGAACTTGACACCCCTGCACTAGAGGTTAATAGTCACCCAAATTTCTTCTGTAAATCACCAAAATTCCTCTCAACCTCCTCAAACCACTTCCAACTCTTCATTAAAGTGGACCAGGCATAAATTCACAGCTGCAGCCATTTCAGATGACACCATGAACGAGTAGATTCCATAATTATAATACTCATTGTCACAAAAACTGATTCCAACTACTGCTGGCTACACCTCCATGCTGAAGTTCAGTTCATTTTTATTGCTCACAGTACGTGATACTGCACCTTTGGATTCCACATGTCTGCTTTACCTTTGGATGTGGTTCGAGTGGTTTGACTGTACATTATAGTTCCTTCTGCAGGATGCTTACTGAGGATATTTACTTGAACATGCCTGCAGTTTTATTTGCTGTGGAGTTTTTGTTCTAGATTTTATCATTAAATATAAGACAAAGTATCAATATGAATATATTCTGTGGAGATATCTGTACCTGCAGTTTAATGTCACTTTGCATAAAAAACATGAATAATTTAAAGATAAAGTAAAACGAAACAATGGCAAATAAGCATAAAAGAAAACTAAACATGTGTTTTGGGGGAGTATATCCAGAAAAGATTCGAGTGATCTTTGATATCTTGACTGAAATAAATAGACCTGAGGTCTCATTTATAACCGTTGCGTATGCACAAACCGGACCTAAAAGTTGCGCACGCCTCTTCCTACGCATAAGTTGCGATCTATAGAAAAAACACTTGACAGCAGAATGTGCGTATAGCTGTGCAAACTCTGACCCATGCATGTGAACATTTTGGAAGAAAAAAATGCGACTGCGGGTGAAAACGGTGAGTATGTTAGTACATAAAGGCCTATAATAATTCCTTGTGCTATGAGTAATACACCATTCAGTTTCACATATTCAGTTTCAAATTTATAATAGTGAATAAATATATAAGTAAAATATATATTTCGACTCGAATCTTAATTTAATCTACACTTCCAGTGACCGCCACAGTAGAAAGGCACCTACCCACCGCTCCTGGAGGTAAACCAGAGAGTCTGTGCATCGGCTACGCTAGACGGGAATACGTAAAAAAAAATAGAGCACATGTGTAATGTTTGTATGACTAAAAACGATGTTATTGTTGCTGGTTGTAAATCTCTTTAAGATCACATTTCAGCATATTTATTAAATATTTGAGAAAACAGTGCTTGTAGTGTTATTTTTGTATTATAGTAAAATCGCGGGGGTTAAGTTCCAAGAACTTATATATAGTGGAAATTTGTTGTGTTGTGGTAAACAAAATGACTAAAAATGCCTATTTTCATAATGTAAATCCTAAATATTCCCCCAAATATGCTCCCAAAACACTTTAATTTCATTTTATACTCAGTTTAATACATTACCATTAATGAAAATGTAAAGGTAAGCCTGTATTTGTACTGTGCAGTTTACACAGAACTGTACAGACTGTACTGTAATTCGTGCACGGGCATTTTCTTTGGTATGCCCTGTCATTTTCTTTGGGATAAGCAGGTTAATACAGTAATAAAGTAGTGTAATATTTAGTAATAAAAATAAAGTAAAATGTACGGGTTATCACCAATCATTTTTACAGTTCTATAATTTACTGTTGGCCGGGCGGCACATCTTATTCAGTCCACCCCTGCTTTGAGTACAGCAGTTTTTAATCCTCTGAGGTCGGCAATCCCTCCTGAGGGATATTTGGACTGTTCCAAAACAATCATCTAAAGCTCTGTGAGTTTTTGACCTAGAAACATATAACACCAATAGACACCTCGAATCTTCTAGTTTTGAAATATGTGTTTTAATTAAAATATATCGATGGTGCTTTGAGATTTTCTGTGCCTCAGGCAGCAAGCAGCCTGTTAATGACACAAAAGACCAGCTTTCTTTGTGTTCTCTGGACAGTACAAAAATATTAATACAGTTATATTTTATGTGAAAATGTAGCTGAATGTACCTTAATATTTATGTTACAAAATGAATAAATTATATTTTTCTTAATAATTTAGAACTAAAATGCAAAAAAACATTTTGCCACAAAAAAGGCAAAAAAGCGGAGAATATTTGCAGTTTCCATTATTGTGGGGATTTCCACGTACAATTATCAGTTAGGTTCTCAGAAAAAATCTGCATGAGATTACTGTATATGTATTAATTGTGACTACTGTACTTAACCCTGTAAGACCCAAATACAGAAAACAAAACTTTTATCACCTGTCAGATATTGATGTAGGAGACCTCTGATGCAACTCATGAAGATTTTTTCTTTTATATGTTTTACTAAGTTTTTACGTTGAAACAATCATTTGTGACCATGTTAAGTTTAATAAAATATTCTCAAAATTGACTGTATATAGAATTAATTATAATAAATGTAATTTAAAATATGTTTCATTTACAAAATAATACTGTATTAAATTTATGAAATAAAACTTAATAGTCTATTATAAAAATCCATATTATTATACATTTAATTAATTTATGATTTATGAAGATTTATGATTGTATTTTTTCATTTATGACATTATTGCTTAAGTGTCTATGATTATTAAGATTTATTTGAATCAATTTGTTTAACTGTAGTGCTTGAACAATTTGACGTGCGTAAATCTTAATATGCAAGTCACTTATTTGTATTTATTCTATTTAGTTTGACCGAAATTTGTCATACAATTGAATTGTATGAAGTTTAAAAATAACCCCAAAAAATTTCAGTGTAGCTGTGAGCAGAACTTGCATATATATATGCATATATATATATATATGCAAATTATATATATATATATATATATATATATTGCTCAAAAAATTAAAGGGTCATGCTGTGTGAGAGTGTGTGTATTTGTGGCTTTATATCGTTTTATTGAAATATTTTGAACATATTTATATATAATACATATAATACTCTGCCTTTCTTTTTTTATTTGTCACCCCACCACTGTGACCACCAAATTTTTTTCGGCTTTCCACCTCACCCACAAGCACATCTATTTCGGTGTTAGAATTTTTCTTACTTTTCCCCTGCCATGACGGCATTTTTTCAGGTTTACATCGGAGGCTTAAATATTCATGAGGTGATTTGCATTTAACGGGGGCGTGTCGTTAAACGGGGGCGGGTCCAGGGCGGAATGTGCGGCAGATTCACGTGCAAACAATCTCGATCTATAAAGCTTATTTTGCTTGCAAGTGTGCGTGCGCACGTTTTTATAAATCTGACTTTTTCTTTGCGTACGCCATTCTCGTCTATTCGGCGCACCTATACACTTTTAGTATGAGTTCTACGCAAAGTTTTACAAATGAGACCCCTGGTGTGTGTTAGGTCAGTTTAGAGTGAGGAGTGAGGTAAGCAAAGGCCCAGAGAACATGTTTATATCTTTTAACAGCAGGTCAGTTCCAGGTCAACCTCCGCCCAATACACACAGTACAGTAGCGGTTACAAAAGCATTGCAGAAGTATTACAAAAGCACCATGTTTTATCAGCAGGTGGTTGAATAACTGGGACTCTGTCCAGGGTTCAGCCTTCTGTGGAGATGGCAGGCCCCCACCCCCTGCATTTGTAAATATGCTGACTTTCTTTCAGAGCTGCCAGCTTGAGTGCTTATGCATGCACAACTTTCTCACCTGCAACCATGTCCAACTCAGTGATGGAATCCGAGCCAAAAATGCCAGGTAAGCATACTCATTACTGGTCATATACAAGGAAAGACATTTTACATTTTATGTGTGCAGCAAGGGACGACTTTATCCAAAAGTATCCAGGCGGGCCTGCCTATAAGTGAGGAGCACCCATTGCTGAAATAGGCCAGGCCCATACATCTCTGAACACTAGAATGAGACTCTGGAATGGGGCTAAAGTGTATGCAGGAAAATACTAAGCTGAGCATGGGGTCTCCATGGACCTTCTTTCCATCATTCCAAATTGTAATCCAGATGCTATTTATATCATTGGTGGAGACCGCAACCAGTCCATTAGTCCTATCACATTATTACCAACATGCAGACCAGGGGAAAAAACAAACTAGATCGGGTTCACACTTGCATTCATGGCAGGCCCCCACGCCACCATGACATTCGGACCGTCTCTGTTATGCTATTTCCAGCACACACGCCACTGCTGGCCAGAAGCAGCGTCATCACTCCATGACTGCTTTGAAGGCACAGACTGGAATGTGTTTAGAGAGACTGCCACTGTAAACTAACACAGCACTCTGGGGGAGTATGCTTAGTCTGTGACAGGTTTCAAATCCAACTGTGTGTCAGATGTAAGAACATCATCACATGTGCCAACCAAAAACCCTGGATAACCAAAAAAGTTATAGGTCCCCTCCACCCGACTGCGATGATAACACTGACTTCCTCAACAGCACGGTTTGAAGAAAATATCAAGAGAACAACAATTAAAGCCCCTCCCAGTCTGAACGATGGAGTACTCTGTCTCGATCCAGGCAACAGCCAAGGATCACATAACATCCAGACTCCCTGCAACATTCAAGTTATGAGTTCTGTGCGGATGCTCTTCGTTGACTTCAGCTCAGACTTCAGTACGGTCACCCCTGCACTTGTTTAGAAGACTGGGCCCACTAGGGTTGCTACATTGTGCAATAATGCAACCACCGTGAAAACAACACGCAATATTTCTTAGTTTAGTTTGTCCATAGGAAATATATTTATGTTTTTGTCTGTCTGTGCTGTCTGTTATGTTTATCTGTTTTTGTACTATATATTTTTTGTCTGTTTATGTTGTCTGTGTCTATCTGTTGCTATCCTATGTGCACTTGCCTTTAAGTTTGTTTACACATTAGGCCTGGAGAAACAAAATTTCATTCAGCTGTGCAATCCTTGTTGAACACTCTAAATGACAATAAATTTCTCTTTGACTTTAACTTTGGTGATTATGAAGTCACCCTCATGCATTTATTATCATAACATTCCTGTTCTCACCATATTTTCAGCTTCACTCAGCTGTAGTGACCATTTCAAACTGTTTGTCATTCCAGAACATCTCAGAGACGTTTAATGGGATGTAAAAGAAAACTTGCTCGGATCTGTACTCATATAAAGATGACTTTCCAGTATTCCAGTTATATTTAGTCCATGAGGTCACCCCAAATATAACCTCTATATCTAACATATGTCACTCTACAGTGACGAACACCCGACCGATCAGGTTCAAGTGCATGGTCAAGGTCACTCACCTCAAGCAGTTTCTTTATTATCTGTTTTAAAAATCTGCTTTAAGTGTCAGTGCTGTAACACAGAGCTGACTCATAGGTGGTTTGATTCTCCAATTTGTACCATTGGTAGCTTAAGTACCATTGGTAGCTTAAAGTCCTTATTAAATATCACACTATGGCTTTCTGAGACTATAAAAAACAGGCATCCCTGAACAGAAACAGTATATCCAGTTAACAGTATTTACATTAGTACAGCTCTGGAAAAAAACAAGAGAGCAATCCAAAAATTGTATAGGTGCAAGTATTGAACTGAACAGCTTTGCCTTAGTTTTTAAAAACTGCTGACAATATTTCTCCTAATTTCCAAATAAAAATATTGTTCTTTAAAGCACAATTTTAAAGGAAATGACAAAACATCAAAATAAGAGAAATGTGTTTAGTGTGTTTCGCCATCCAACTGGTCTCACTGTGAGAGGAGAGTGTCGATTACAGCAGTGTTTTTAGACTTTTCCTCAGTAAATAAGATGTGATTCAGGTGATCACTAATCAGTCCCTCATAAAGCAGAATGAGGTGCTTGTGTTGGAATTTAACAGACACTGGCCAGGAATGGTTTCATACTCACACATAGAGATGCTGATTTAAAAATAAGTTACAGTGGTCTCTTATTTTTTTTCCAGAGCTGTATATATTATTGTAAATGGTGTATGACAGTATTCCTTAATATAGTATAAAAGTAGTACTATAATATATATTCTACATTTTATGTATGTCTGTAAGTATGCAAAAATGTATATATAAATATACTTACATATACGTATGTATGTATGTATCTATTTATAAAATAGCCGAAGACTGACCTCTGAATTATCACTATACTCCTTTTTTTTTTTTTAGATAATTTAAACCGCCGTTTTAGCTAATCATTCACTCTGGGCTTTGGCTGAACTTTTAGAATTGTGTCAGTTCAAAGTCCAAAAGCAATTTGAGCTAGCCCACTTCTGCTTTCATGATAAGCCATGTCATGACTGATTTAAAAACCTCAACGGTTTTGAAGTTAGGCAGAAAGGGGAAGCATTTCACATCATTTCAGGCACAGGTTCCTTGCAGAAACGTTTAAAGCCATGTAGAACTACAGCAAAAATCGTAAATAAGGTAAACTGAGATACCAGTTCAATTCAATGGGATGATAAGTATCACGATTCCTGTCTACGAAAGGCTTGTGCTATCCGCTTCACCTCTCCTTCGCCTCTCAGGCAATGACAGCCCATATAGCAGTGCTGATATGATCAAATAACTATGGAAGTCCAGATGTAGACCAAATGTGTGTTTTGGAAGTTTTATAAAGGTCTCGTGGTTAAACTGGTTGAGCTTGCCCAATTCTTCTCGATAATTTAGTCATGTCCATTTTCTACCCGTTAGCTAGAAGTCCCTCAATGACATAATACAACCAACACAGGAAGGATGAAGGCCAGCGTGTGCTTCTTCTATGAGTCATTTTCAATGCAGCATCACTGGAGCGCTCAACAGCTCAGACTGGAGGAGAGCACTAACTGCTAATTCTGTTACGTCCGCAAAAAGATGGCCATGCTGTCTAGAATGGTGCTGAGTGATGGAGGATCCTCTGACTATAGTCATCTCCTATCTGTTCTGACTGTGCTCCGCTCACAAGCAAATACCTTTATAGCAACTACTACAGTTGCTACAGCGTTTATGCAACGTTAGCAATGTTGCTATAGAGCATGTCCAGTTTAAAATGCAGTTTAAAAATGTATAAAGTAAACCCCTGACATTCGTAGGGGTTACATTCCAAGAGCACCTGAGAATAGTGTAAACCCTAAATATGCTCCCAAAACACGTTCATTTCAATTTAAACTCTTAAACCCTTAAAGAAAATGTGATGGTAAACCCCTATCCGTACTGTACAGTTTACACTTAACTGCTGTCTCCCGGAGTGCTAGAATGTAAATACCGATGTTACCCCTGTCCAGACTGTACTGTAATTCATGCATATTGGTATAAGCAGGTAAATACAGTAATAATTAAACTGAATTTACAGTTAAAAAAAAAACAAAAAAACAGGGCTTTAAGAAGAACAAATCGAAAAACACGAGAACTCTCAGAGAAACATTCGAGACGCTCCACGCGAGATGCGTCACAGGGCAGCAGCCAATCAGCAGCAAGGATAAATGAAAAAAGTTCTCGGATTGGCTACTTTCAAACCTCCCGCCTCTGAGAACAGCGATATTTAACCATTACATACATACATTATATTTTTCTCAATAATTTAGCTCTAAAATGCATGAAAAATTACATATTGCCACGAAAAACGCAAAAAAAAAAATGCAGAGGATAATGAACCCGCCATGGGCGTCACCGCCATTCAGTCTGAAGGGTACATGTCCCCTTCACATTTCATAATTACACATTTGGACCCCACTACATTTAACATAAAATATTAGTTCACCCAGGGCTGTTTAATCTTGAATCTTGAATCTTGAATCTTTCACGAAAGAATCCATTCCACTTAACTGATAGGAGAATACACATACCACTGGAAATCGCTCTGGGTTTGCCCCTACCCCCTAAAAGGACCGAGACTTTGCAAGCTTGCAGCAACCCATCCACCCACCCCCCACCCAAACCCTGCCCCCCCCACGCGTAAACCGATGCATCCCCTCACATTAAAAATGCTTCTGACGCCCGTGGATCCCGTGAATTCTGAACCGCAAATTAGTGGGGTTTACTGTATTTTGAACAACTGAGTGTGCAACCATTTTTCATTATGTTGCTTGTCCAACCTTGCCGCAGTGGCTGCAAAAGACGCTCTTATGGGTATAAGTAGGTTGTCTAGCATCAAGCCTTTAGTTTAAGGCCAGGTTCTCTGACCACCAGGTTCTTTAGGGGATATCACTTTTAGAAGAATCCTGAGGAACCATGTTTGAAAAAAGAGGGAGTAGGGAATATTAAAGGTCCCCAGGACCAGGATTTGGAGCCACTGCTCCACCCAGCTAAAGAAGCTTCTTTAGGGAGCCATAAGTTGTTTTTCTATGGTATCATTCCAAGAACCCATTTTGGCAATTTGAGTTTTAGAGTGTAATCCTTAGAAAACTGACTCTTTCTTGTATTGTAATCCATCAGACAATAAAAAGCGTCCTCTGGCCCATGGCTTGGAGAGCATTGCTCCAATAGTGTCTACGGTGGAAGAGACTCCAGAGCCTATCGCTACAGTAATAAAAGGAAACATCCCTTCTTGGATCAATGGCAGCTTCCTACGCAATGGGCCTGGCAAGTTTGAATTTGGCGAAAGCAGGTATGACATCATGGCCTTCATATTACAAATTCTGGAACTTAAGCAGTAAAATGTATGCACCTTTGGCTCACCTGCTGCAGAAAATGATGGGGAGGAGATGTAAAAGACAATTCTGGAAGTGCCCCTCTTTCATTAATTCTCGTAGAGAAATGCAAAATGAAATACAAAAAATGGGGAGGTTCACATGTTCATATGCCATAAATGGCATTTTGTCGAAATTTCAGTTTGTCAAAATTGTATCATTTTTATGTGGTGTCAGCAAACTCTTAACCTCAAAGTCTCCAATATGTCCCATCTCATTTTTGGGCATAGTTGAACTAAAGGGTGGAGTTTTAAGTTTTCTGAATCTAGAGTGCTGTCGTGGAGTGCTCTTTGAGTCGGTCTGTTTATTTACTTGTTCACATGCCATCTCTCCTCAGATTCAATCACTGGTTTGATGGCATGGCCTTGATGCACCGCTTCCACATCCGTGATGGTCAGGTGACCTACAGCAGTCGCTTCCTGCGCAGTGACTCTTATGTCCAGAATCTAGAGAAGAACCGCATTGTTGTGTCAGAGTTCGGGACCTTAGCCATGCCTGACCCGTGCAAGAACATCTTCGCTCGTTTTTTCTCCCGCTTCCAGATGCCAAGTACAACTCTGAACTATTCCAGTGTTTTCCCAATGCATTTCCTCTATGCAGAATATTTGTGCTGATCTGTAATGTCACCATAAACAACCTAGAACCTCTTTCCAAACCTCGAAAAGTAAAGTGGTAAATCGAGGGTCATCTTTGGGTCTTTCCGATAAACCTCTGAGTCAGACAGTTAACAGTACACTGCTAATCAAACACGTATTCTCTCTCTGGTCTGCAGAGGCCACTGACAATGCTAGTGTGAACTTCGTCAAGTACAAGGGAGATTTCTATGTAAGCACCGAGACCAACTACATGCGTAAAATTGACCCACAGAGTTTGGAGACCAAAGAAAAGGTAAAATCCATGTATGCTAACTTTTTAGAGCAAAACAGTTGAGATATGTGGCCAGGCGTTCTTATAAATAGATACAAGGGCTACTTTTTGCCATCAGGCTATACTTTCTTGTTTTTCAAAAACCACTTCAGCGAATAGACTCAGTTGGTCAGCCCAGGCCTTTGCTCTTTAGCGCCACCTCTGGGGTGATACTGGCCCATAGTGATTCCCCTTCAGTAACTCTGACCTGAAATAGGGGTACTGGAAACCGTGCATTTTCTGATAAGAAATATCACATTAAAGTATCATATGATATGAATCCCAGGGCAGTAATGTTAATATTTTTGGCTCCTCTGGGAGTTTTTAAGGGGTCCAAATCATGAATAAACATTCTTGCTTTGTAAAAAATACATGGGCAGGAAACAGTCCACACTGTCAGCATATGGAAATTAAGCTACAAAAACGGCCCATTTTGAATAAACTTTTTTGAGATGAGTTAGAAAGAGCGTTTTATCCCGGACCGCCTTTTGAATGAGGCACATTAATGGCAGCCAGTCTTAACGAAAATCTTTCACATATGTCAGTCTTAAAGGCCCAGTACAAAAACGGCGTGTTTAAACCTAAGGATAGAAAAGGATAGAAAAATGTTCTTGGCACTTAAA
>JBBPCX010007023.1:0-18109 GCA_037974365.1 Hydrocynus forskahlii
TACTGCTTTTTCTTTCTTTTTCTACTGTCTTAAGGTCCGGCGTCTGCAAAAAGCATTTCACTGCATGTTGTACCTTGAATGATACTGTATGTGACAAATAAAATCTGAATCTGAATCTGAATCTGAATCTGAAAATAAGTATACTCGTAGTACACTTAAATAAACTACTTTTTGCTAAGGGTATAATAAGGCTAAATACAAACGGTATTAACAGAAGGCTATTACAAGGCAGAAATAAACCGTTCATTCTGATTTGATCAAAGCTTTACGTCTGTGGCATGGTTCAGTTAAACTCGTGCATTATGAACACAAAGTGCTCCGGATTCGCTTAGACTGTTTTCGCCCTCTAGGCTTGCTGTAGTTAGATGACGTGGTACACTCCCGGAGCAGAAACAGAACTGAGCCCCCTTCAAATGAATCACAGTGCGAACATAAAATGAACCGAGTCCCCTTCAAATGAACTCACACTGTGAACATAGAAAGAGTTGAGTCCCCTTCAAATGAACTCATAATGTGAACATAAAAAGAGCCCTCTTTCTGTCGGTCCACTTTTTGGACCACTTCTAGGACTGAGCTCAGTTCCTTTAAAGAGGACTATACTGTATGTGAAAACACCCTTAAGAAAGTAATCAAAACAGTCTCTTGCTTTCATGTACACAAAAACGTGCGTTAAGGTTGGTTGCTGCGGTCTTGTACTTTCCTTTCCGCCCCTCAACATTGTAGCAGTACAGATCTTACAGTCTGCCTTACTCCTGTCGTCGTTTTTTTATCTTGAAATATTTCCAAATTGCTGACATTGCTCACTCCTCCTATTGAAAAAATATCATAACGTGGATAGAATATCCACTTCTGGGGGTGGGGGTGCTTTTTTATTTTAAACTCTAAAATGCTAAACTCCACCACACTTAAATGCTCAAATGCTTGTGAGGTGAAGGGACAGATTTTATGATATGCAAAATGCTAAGTGTGGTAGGGTTTACCAAATAATTACTTTAGAACAGAAAAATATACAATGGTGCTTCTAATGTTCTGTATCTTTGCATCAATATGACCTAAAACATCATCAGGCTTTTCTTACAAAACAAGTCCTAAAAGTCCAGTGGGTATAAAAAAGAGTAGCCATCTTTGAAATGTTCACATTTTGCTGCCTGAAATGAAGACACACACATGCACACACACATACATACACACACACACACACACACACACACAGATGTTTTCCATCGGTATTTACTTGTTGCAGCTTATTTCATCCAAGTGAAAGATTTGATGGCAACAGTTTAGAAAAAAAATAATAAAGCTAAAAAAGTAAAAAAAATCACTGAGATGGAAAAAAAATCCTAAAATGTATTTATAAACTATTTGTAAAAGTGTAACTAATTACCTTCTCAATTACACACCAAACTAATTGGTCTTCACCTGTGATCAGCTGTAATTGTTTTGATTAGTTCAGCATAAAAACAGCTACTCCTTGAGCAAGTGCAGCTGAGAGCAAACAATCAACTAAGGGTGGCGAAGCACTGTCAAAAGATCTCAGGGGTAAAGTTACAGCGACTAGGCTCTTTGCATACATCTCCACAAGCTTGGCATCTAGACACTGGGATTTTTGCCTATTCTTTATGGCAAAACTGCTCCAGCTCCTTCAAATTGGATGGATGCCACTTGTGTACAGCAATCTTTAAATCAGGTTGCCTCCACGCAGGGAGAGAGGCCGGGGCAGGAGCCACGGCATTGGGAGGCGGAGCCAGGGTGATGGCCACGGCGTCTGGAGGTGGAGCTGGGGCGGGAGCCACGGCATCTGAAGGATGAGCCGGGGCGGGAGTCACAGCATCTAGAGGCGGAGCTGGGGCGGGAGCCACGGCGTCTGGAGACGGAGCTGGGGCAGAAGACACGGTGTCTGGAGGATGAGCGGGAGCGGGTGACACAGCGTCTGCAGGAGGAGCCACGACATCTGGAGGCAGAGCCAGGGCGGGAGCAACGGCGTCTGGAGACAGAGCCGGGTTGGGAGCCACGCCGTCTGGAGGATGAGCCGAAGCGGGAGCCACGGCGTCTGGAGGATGAGCCGAAGCGGGAGCCACGGCGTCTGGAGGATGAGCCGGGGTGGAAACCGGCGCTGGAGGAATTGAGACTGGTGCGGAAACCGGCACTGGGTCAGGAGCTGAGGCCGGTGCGGAAATCGGCGCTGGAGGAGCTGAGGCCGGGGCAGAAACCGGCGCTGGGCCAGGAGCTGAGGCTGGTGCGGGGACCGGCACTGGAGTCTGGGCGGCTGGTGCGGAGACCTGCGCTGAAGTCTGGGCGGCCGGTGTGGAGACTGGCACTGGAGTCTGGGCGGCTGGTGCTGGGGCCACGGGCAGAGAGCTGTGCGCTGGTGCCGACGTGGAATGTAGGAATTGTCTGGGAGTGGGAATAGGGGCTGCCCAGACCTTCTCCAAAGTCAGGGCTGCTTGACCCGGGGATGTGGCAGCTTGGTGTTGCGGTGCTGCGGCAGCTTGGCTCTGCGATCCTGCTGTCGGGCTGTCTGGAGCTGCAAAGAGGGTCGAGAGGCTGGCTGGGGCCGCAGAGAGGGTCGAGAGGCTGGCTGAGGCCGCAGAGAGGGTCGAAAGGCTGGCTGGGGCCACAGAGAGGGTCAAGAGGCTGGCTGGGGCCACAGAGAGGGTCAAGAGGCTGGCTGGGGCCACAGAGAGGGTCGAGAGGCTGGCTGGGGCCACAGAGAGGGTCAAGAGGCTGGCTGGGGCCAGACGGGTTTGACCGGGGCTGAGCTGACCTGGATAGGGCTAAAAGAAGCCCTATTGAACTGAGCTGTCTGGGTCTGACCTGCATTGGAATGGGGGAAAATACCGGGCTGAGAGAGAACAGGGGACTAAGAGGAAATACTAGGTTGAGATGAAACTGGGACTGAGATAGGGAGCTGGGCTGAGTGAGAGAATTGGGCTGGGAAAGAATATTGGACTGAGAGAGAACATGGGACTGAGAGGAAACGCTGGACTGATTAAGGGAAAGTTCCACCCAGAGACTGTACTCAAATCATACCTTCCAGCATCACGGGAAGCTAGAGTCAGATGGCCATTTCTAGTTGGAGACGTGTGGTTAACCCCTTGTAGAACTTGTCCCGGAGGAGCACGTCGCTATACTGAGCCTGAGCTGTCAGGGTGCGAAACTCCGTCATGTACTCCTTTACAGAGCACTCCCTCTGATGGATGTAGAAGACCCAGGGGAGTGAAGACTCACTGGAGGGGCTGAAGGAACTCGCCAACTTTTCACGGCTGTTATGGGCGCAGCCATCTTGGGTACACCGATCTCGGAGTGAAGGGAAAATTCCGGTGGAGTTGGCTGACGGGTTCGGGGAATCCGCTGTGTGTTGTTTGGTGGCACATTCTGTCATACCCCTACCAGTGTAATTGAGTCCTTAGACTAACCAGCTTCAGCTGTGGCTTGTGGAAAGTCCCTTGTCGCCGCAGCGACATCTAGCGGTCGCTGACTGGTACTGTGTCAATAGTGGTCCTATGGACAGATACTCCCATCTCTGCAGTAGAGCCACCTGGCTCTTTGGCCTCTTGGTTGCTGCTCTGATTAATACCCTCCTTTCCCAGTCTGTGAGTTTTGGTGGACTGCCATTTCTTGACAGGTTTGCTATGGTGCCATAATCTTTCCATTTTCTAATAATGGATTTAATGGTGCTCCTTGGGATGTTTAGGGTTTGTGATTTTTTTTTATAACCCAACCCTGATCTGTACTTCTCACAACTTTGTCTCTGACCTGTGTGGAGAGTTCCTCGGTCTTCATGCTGTCACTTGCTTGATGGTGTAGAAGCAAGTGATCAAAGCTGAGCTAAAGCCAAGCTAAAGCTAAGTTAAGCTAAAGCTAAATCCAAAATTATTAAGTCCCAAACTTCAAAATTATTCTAAGTCCAAAAATCAAACGGATTCAGATGGGATGTTGCTGATTTATTCAAGGTCACAGCAGAAGGCCCGTGAGAGCTGCACTTCTTCCAGTCTTCTATCGCACGCTCTGCTCTCTCCCTCTGTGCATATGTTTTTATACATCTTCAATATTCATACATTCATTCTTTTCAATACTCCCCACAGTGTTGTTTAGGACCACCTGCTTGTTTTATACCCAATAAAAGCCAATCTCCTTATCTCTTCAGCTTTGTTGTGTCTATAGAAAATATTGGGAGTTTCCTTTACCTGATTTGCTTATTGTTTCAACCAGTTATTACAGATTATGTCATCTTCTGATTCATATTTCAGTGGCACCTCCAGTTCTTCCTTGACCAATTAAATTTATCACTCTTTTGAGTAACTCCCATCTAATGGCTCTCTGGACATGCACCTTATCTGATTCTGCTTTAACTCCCACTTTCTTGGCATCCAGTCCGGAGACCTGCGCATTGTGTCATCATCACAGCCATTTTACGCTTAAGTTTACGGTTATCTTCTATTCTTGCCCTGACAGTTCACTTAGAGTTCAACTGGGCACCTTACAGGTTACTTGAGTTCAAACTGTGCACCTGGCAAGGGCCCACTTTTCCCCTATCCAGCTTCTGAGGGAGATAGTTCACTGAATTCAAACTGCTTATAAAGGGGCTTTTGGTCATATATGAGTTTAAACTTCATTCTGGAGGATTTTACATTAAAACCCATATAATTATGGCAAGCCAGTCACCATAGATCAGTAAAATACCTCTTCAATTGTAGCCCTTACTTAGTGGTGTGTTGACTCAGGGGGCTATCAGAACAAGTGCATATATATACACTGATATCACTTGACACTCAGATTGCTTAAGGGGGATCTTATTTAACTAATTAAGTGGCTTTTGAAGTTAGTGTTTGGGGCTTCAAAGCAAAGGGGGTGAAAACATATGTACGCACCACTTTTCTGTTTTACATTTTTAGAATTATTTTTAAAAAAAAAGTTTTTTTTCCCCTTTTAACTTCATTAATCTGTTCATTTGTTTTCTAGGTCCATCACTTAAAATCAAATTGAAAATCCATTTCAATTCCAGATTGTAAGGTAACAAAACAGAGAGAATGCCAAGGGGGATGAATACTTTTGCAAGGCACTGTACATGAACACAGAAGTGCAAATGGCAGTCCTGATGCGGAGCTATTTGGCTCAGCTTGTGCCACCTGGCTCTTTGGCCTCTTGGTTGCTGCTCTGATTAATGCCCTCCTTTCCCAGTCTGTGAGTTAGTACAACACAAGACCATGGTACAACACAAGAACAAGAAAAGACTACATAATTGCGGACAGGACAAAATACACAAAGAAAGCAAGAAAAACAAGTACAACAGAACGTTCTATTTTGGTGTCATTTTCCCATGAAACATTGTTCCAGTGGTCTTCTGGTTTGCCCACTTGATGTTTAGCAAATTGTAGATGAGTGGCAGTGTTCTTTTTGGAGAGCAGTGCCTTTCTCTTTGCGACCCTGCCATGTACTTGATTGTTCTTCAGTGTTCGGCTGATGGTGGACTCATAAACATTAACAGTAGCCAAAGTGAAAGAGGCCTTTAGTTACTTAGAACTTGCCTTGGGTTGCTCTAGGCGCTTTTCCATAGGTATACAAGGACTGTCCTGTACCTAAACAGTACTGCAATGGCACAGAAATTGTAGCACACATTAGTTTTCCAATTTCTCTCAGCCCAGTAACTGTGTTTTTGATGTGTCAGAAGTGCAATTCTCTCCCTACAATTCACAGTTGTCCGTCGGCCCGAAACCTTGTCCATGGAGTTGAACCAGCGAAACGTTTTTTATCTGTCAGAGCCACTTTTGTTATTCCGTTTTTTTTTTTCATATAATCTTGTTTGAGTTTTTTTTCCTCTTCTTTGAGATGAATACACAACCCAGCTAACTTGTTAGTGACGTTCTGGTACACCTTCTTTTGTTGTACACCTAAAGTTGTTAGCATCTCAGAAAACTTTATCTTCAGCCCAAACGGATAGTAATGTTTGTACTTCATCAGCTTCCCAGTTGTTTATCGCAGATCCGGTTTTACCGAGCTTTACTTAGAACAGCTGCTATTTCACACATCTGTTATACCCTAACAGTGGATCAGAACAGCATGCACTCCTCTTTGGATCATTTGTTCATAATCTGGGCTGCTCAGCCTAGCCAGGGTCGCAGGAGAATATAGCAGGGCATGAGGCACCCTGGGCAGAACATGCACACAGAAAGACACTTGACTTTCTTCTTGTGAGGCAACAGCACCAACCACTGCACTCAAGTTCCTCTGCTAGTACTTGCAGGATGGTTTACCACAGTCCAGACTTAACAGACAAGTCTAAGTCTGATATTGCATGGAAAAAAAGAGCCCCCAGTCCAGCCCTAAGCCCTCGCCTGTAGTGATGTGAAAGGGGGATTTCCAATTATAGGAAGAGTTTGGTTGCACTTGTTGCTACGAGCGGCCCAAAGTATTCATTTGAGGAGCCGATAATTTTTTCAAGTTGCAATTGTGAAGCAATTCTTCACTGAGAAATGAAAAAGTCTTTCATTTCTGTTTTGGGCTTCCTTGTGTCCTCCTCACCTTAAATGACTCCATGAGAATGGAGACTTTATTTCTCCACGCAGAGAGAGATGTTCACCCGGGCGGAATGAAGTTCTCTAAATTCTGTCCTTCACAGGCACTATTATACCTTTATTTCACATTATCAAAACTGGGCCGAGTTCATGGTGCAAAACCCTCTACAAACCACCTTATCATTTTTCTAACTCCTTGGAAGGTGCCACCTGCTACCCATGTTATGATTTCTCCCAAGTTGACCCCATGGAAAAGGCCCCGAAACTCTAAAAACGTGTGCGTTGTTCTCAAGAGAAGATATTCGACAGGAAAACAGAACAGAAAAACATAGTGTCAGTGAAGAGAGTAACAGTCATAATCATGTCCCTTTTGCCCTAAAGGCTCAGAGCTGGTTACACAACAATCATTTAGTCAATAAAATCACACTAATATGATATTAAAGAAAGAATCATCAACTGAATATACTTCATCAACTTGAATATACTGATTTCCCCTTAGAATATACTGATTTTCTCTTACAGCTCATTGAAACACTTCTTGTACACTTTTATTAACAGGGTAATTAAACACACACATGTTTTGTTTTCAGACCAGTGCATTTTGTGTAAGAATAAGTCCAGTTTTTGTAAGAATAAATCCATTTGACCTTTTCTTGTTCACAATTTCCAGCCATGCCGGAGGGAAACTAGGGCATTGTTCTTTCCATTTGCTCTTGTTTTTCTTTCCAGTTAGGGGCTTCTTCAAAAAGTTCTCTCTGGAACGTGGGGTTGATGTCTTCTTGAACAGAGTCATTTAATTCTATTTAAGAAAACTAAATTTGATTTTCACAAGCACTTCTGAGAAAAAGTCTACAGTGACATGACAAGTGTTTTTATTTTCCTTACACTTGCACTGGCAGTCTCAAAAATCCTTTTTTTTGTGGTTGTAACCAACATTCTGGCAGACATGACACATCCGGGCCATGGTGAGAGTGGTGCCTGTTTACAAAGTAAAGAATCATGCACAGCACAGAATATCACTTCTTTTTATGTTTGTGAGAATAATTATAGCAGGGTCAAAGAGATTGCCAAAACAATGATCCTGAGGAATGAAAACGGAAAGAAATACAGAAAATTTGACTACAGAGTAAGAGTGGGCATGATGCATGTTATAATACACTTTTACATCTCAAGTAGCGCTGAAACGTCCAGAACAGTTTGTGGAAACTGCAGATATCCTCCGCGTTTTTTTTGTGGCTTTTTTCATGACAGTATATAATTTTTCATGCATTTTAGTGCTAAATCATTCAGAAAAATATAATTTAGTAATTTTGTAACAGAAGTATTAATGTAAATTCAGCTACATTTCCATATAAAGTCTAACTGTATACATTTTTGGTACTGTGGAGAGAAACACAAAGAAAGCACGTCTTGGGATGGTGAAATACCGCTGTACTCAGAGGCGGGAGGTTTGAAAGTAGCCAATCCGAGAGCGTTATTCATTTCTCCTTGCTGCTGATTGGCTTCTGCCCTGTGACACATCTCTGGCAGAAGCGGTCCAGCATTCCCGCATCATAACAGTTTCCCCTGTGGCGCGTTTTGAGTGTTCCCGTGTTTTTTGATTAGTTCGTCTCAAAGCCCTTTATTCTTATTACTGTAAATTAAATTAATTTATTACTGTATTTACCTATGAATTACAGTACAGTCTATACAGGGGTAACATTGGTTTTTACATTCTAGCACTGCAGGAGACAGCAGTTTAACGTAAACTGTACAGTGCGAATACGGGTTTACCTCATTTTCTTCAAGGTTAATGTATTAAACTAATACATTATATTTGGGGACATATTTAGGGTTTACACTATAAAAATAATTTATCACAAATTTGCAGTTTTTTGCCATTTATGGGTGCTTTTGGAATGTAACCCCTGCGAATTTCGGGGGTTGCTGTACATAGACACCAATCCAAATGAAACTTATCTTTGTCACGTTTCCCCCTTGTTTCCCAATGAGGGTTGGCACGGAGGCAGACATTCATGCTTGACAATTTCTTTATTTTCTTAAGTGCAAAAACCAAAGCTGGTACGAGGACCAGATACAGAACTTAAAGCACACTGAACAGAACTCAAGCCAGTGTGTCGGTTGACCCACACTAGAGGCCAAAACACAAACCCCTTTTATAATACGCAAAACCCATCCACCAATAACCAAACTCAAACACTTTAACCACACACAACTGAGACTCATAATTACTAAATACAGAACCCATTCAAAATAAAAGCCCAACACATAACCCAAATACAAACTTAAACAAGGGTGGCCCCTAGTGGCCACCCACCATAACAGTCCTCAGACCTGACAGTCGCGATTGTGGCTGACAGAGAATAGTAGTTTTGTGTCCCTAGGTGGGACATTAGCTTGACAGTTAAGTTTTCCTGCATTCATCTTAAATCCTTGAAATGCCCAACTGAAAATATCCAGTCAGATCACATAGCTTGTTTCTTAATCATGTTTTAATAAGAAAACTAGGGATAGGGACTAGAACTGAAAAAAATGGTTTGTTGATATAATGCTTTGGCTAGGCCAGAGGTAAGAATTAATGCAATACTTACAACTGACAAGCAAATGCCGACTATGCCACCCAGTGATTAGGAGTACTGGGACTCATAATACTAAAGAACTCGTTCCTACTAATACCATTTATACAAGTTAGTTTCCCAGGTGAGCAAACAAACCAACAACTGGGTCAACTTGCAGCAAAACTTAACTTTAATACACAGTTTATAAAATAGATAGTACATAAGCGAATCCCAAAACATAACCCAACCCTCAGTTACAGTAAAAACACGTGGTCTAGACCAGTCTTAAAAGCAAAGAGACCAGATGCAAACACTGCACGGAGAGCTTGGCAGCGATAATACAGGACCAATCGCCAACAGGCATGTTAGGGAGTCTAAACGGCAGCTGTACAGTCCCCCAAAATTAGTCCCAGCTTTAGGCCTAGTCGCGTGGCAGCCAAATCTGGTCACATCCACACCCAGCCCTCACTCGGGTTACGGCCCGACAAAAGAGCAAACACGTGGCAGAACCTCTGTTCACCCGCAATCCCCCTACCGACGCAACTCAATTGAGGGCTGCTTGTGGCTTAGCTACACAATGGAATGAAGTGAATACTCACACAAAGTCAATTGCCCAGGGCTGCTGCAGACAGGCATTGAAATCAGCGGCACTCTTGGTGCCACCAGCCGTCAGCCTTCCACGTCCAGGTGTGCCCTACGTCCAGGTAACACCGCTTCGGTCCCAGTCTCCTTTCTTTTCCACTCGGGGTCTCTCCTTTGCCTCCGAGTGTGTACAGACGCGCCAAACATTATGACGTGATGCCTTCTCGTGTCCCTCGTGCTAGATAGTGCTACTCATGGCGGCCTCGAGGGCCCCCCAGGGTGCCTAACCCCCCACCATTGCTCTGCTCTGCACTGTCGCTTGCTGCTCCCCCTAGACATGGTGTACCGCCATCTTTTAAATCTCAAATCCCGCCCCTACTAGTTTCCTTTTGGACATGTCCCTGTCTCCAGACACCAGGGGTACGTCTACTCGTAAAAAGTCATTGGCTGGTGGGGATGATGAGGCGATAATTCAGAACACCTGTGCAACACATACACACATACATAGTAATCACACAAAAACACAACCAATTAAAGAAAGTCACAGTTAAATTCCAAATAAACAAATCTCCCCCGTCACAATAACACACATCAGCGTTATAGAAGCAGTGAGAGGTAGGCTGAATGATCAAACCGCTTCAACAGGTCAAAGAGGTCAATGTGAATTTTGAACTGTTACATAAGGATTTAAAGGTCCCATGGCATGAAAATTTCACTTTATGAGATTTTTTAACAGTATTACGAGTTCCCCTAGCCTACCTACGGTCCTGCAGTGGCTAAAACTGGCGATAGGCATAAAGAGTGCTTTGGTCATCCTGCACCTCCTTTGAGAGAACGACAGCTCAAATGGCCCGATATGGAATATTCCCTGTATGTCGTCATAAGGGGAAAGGTTACCTCCCCTTTCTCATGCTTTGCCTGCTTTGCATGCCCAAAGAATTTCGCCCCGCTCCCCTAAAAAATGAGCTACACCAACTGTCAATGCGATCGTGTGAGAGACCACTTTTTCCTCTAGAGACATCATGGCTTGCAAATGAGCGAAGCATGGCAGTTGCTCTGTGCTTAGATGTACAACTGAGCACAAATTTATTTTCAAGTCCCTTCATGTGAGCCTCTGAGGAACCAGTGGGTTAATTTTATTTTGTGAGACATCCTGCTGTAGTCGCTGAGTTTCAACTTCTGCAGGTGCTTGTCCATCTGGATCAGATTTTGGGTCAAACTGGAAAGCTTGAACGACTGCGTGTCTACGAGCCATTGCAATACACTGTAAACATTAGCACATGGTACCGTGGCTGCAAGCTGGCCCTTCCCCCACCCTCCACTTTGCCCCACCTCTCTCCTCCTCATTATCATTTAAAGCTACAGACACAAAAATGGCACGTCTTGGGGAAATCTCATAGTGGGACTGGCTCGAAGTGGCTGTAATTCTGCACCAAGGCTGAATTTCAGATAGAGACTTCAGATGCAGTATTAGGGGACCACTAACACCTGTATGAAAGCACACAAAAGCAGCATGCCATGGGACCTTTAAAGAAAAAATGAATTTTAAAGATGTCAGAGGAACAGAGGAAAGCAACATTTTGATTGTCTATCGGTAGCCATTTTGTTGAGCGAGCCAAATGAAGCTGCAAAAGCAGTCAAGTGTAAACACACCAAATTTCAAAATGTTAGCTTAAGTGGTTCCAAAGACGTGTTGGTTGTAGTGCCAACCATGAGTGAAATGTCATGAAATTTGGTGTGCATCCAAAGAATGTGTAAGTTTGAATGTTTACATAGTTACTCTCTTTCAGGGCTAGTTAGTGCTAAGGGACATGGCTACATAGTCGTGTATCAGCCACGTGGGGCTAAGTTTCATGTGGCTTTGTGAGTAAATAAATAGTTGCAACAGTCGCCCAAACATTGAAAAAGGTATATGAATAAAGTAAAATGAAATATAAGACTTTCCTTTAGCATAATGGGCTGATATCTGTTAAGAAGAAGATAAGATGAGAAGATATGAAAGAACTTTATTTATCCCGAGGGAAATTCTTTTGTCCTAGACATGCTCAATGCAACAAGAGGAACAGGAGGAAATAAAGATATACAATGAGAGTTAAAAAAAGAACATAACAGTAGAGTAGTGCAAATATAATATCAAAATAACACTAACAAAGTAACAATATAACTATGGCAGATATACTAAAATAACATTATTAGTGCAAGTGGTTAGGAAAAGTGACAGTGTTTGTGCAAGTGTTTATGAAAAGTGACATATTGTTTGTGCCATGAATAAAAAGAGAGGTAGCAGCATGTGTTTGGAAGATGAAACAAACAGTCAATAGCATACAGATGTGTAAAAAAAATGTAGATAAGTAATATTGCACGATCCGAGTGTGAACCAAATTACATGAATATTCTGAGAGGTCCATGATACCAAGAAGCTTTTTTAGCATTCTCTTCTCAGACACCTCCGCCAGGGTCTCCAATCTAACACAGAACCAGCCTTTTTAATCAGCTTGTTCAGCCTGTTGGCATCAGCTGTCTTCACCGCACTTCCCCAACACACAGACGCAAAGAACACAACACTCTCTATCACAGGGTGATAGAACATGGTCAACATTTTCCTACATACATTGAAAGACCTGAGCCACTTCAGTAGGAAAAGCCGGCTCTGCCCTTTCTTGAAAACAGTGTCTGTGTTCTTGGACCAGTCGAGTTTGCTGTCAATGTGTACCCCCAGGTCCCGGTAGTCCTCAACTACCTCCACGTCAGTCCCTCTGATGGTGACAGGGGTGGGAGGAGGAGCCTGCTTCTTAAAGTCCCCATCAGATCTTTTGTCTTTGTGATGTTTAGCTGTAGATGGTTCAGCTCACACCACTCAACAAAGCTGCCCACCACACTCCTGTATTCATCCTCCTGTCCATCCCTGATACAGGCCACAATGACAGAGTCATCAGAGAATTTCTGCAGGTGACATGACTGAGACCTGTACCTGAAGTCTGATGTGTAGAGGGTGAAGAGGAAGGGTGATAGGACAGTCCCCTGCTGTGCCCCCGTGCTGCTCAGGATGTTATCCGAGCGGCAGCTCTTTAGCCAGACATGCTGTGGTCGATTTGTTAAATAGTCCGTAATCCAAGCCACCAGTGGGGCGTCCACCTGCATTTCTGTGAGCTTATTCCCCAGCAGTGATGGTCTGATCATGTTAAAAGCACTAGAGAAGTAAAAAAACATGACCCTCAGTGAGAAGATTCAGTGAGATTCGAGATATTGGTTGTTTTTATTCAGTGCCCGGCATTCTGATGTTGAACAAGTGGTGGGGTGTATACTCACTCTCTATTACCAAGCTATTTATGGTTAAGGTTGGCTGAACATCTGGACACATTCACAGGCTGACTATATTAATTAAACCAAGCAAACAGTGACAAATCTTATTTAATAACTGACCTGAGCTTTCTTGTCTTGAAGTGTATTTATGAATATGCTGTGTGGTTTAGATCTGCAAGATTAATTTGTGTCTGTTTTTTTTTCTCCCACCGTTTCCTCCGGGGGCTCCGGTTTTCCCCCACAGTCCAAAGACATGTGCATCAGGGGTATTGTGGTTTCTGAACTGACCGTAGATGTGAGTGTGTGTGACCTGGGCTTTAGTGTCTTGAAGTTCATTTATGAGTCTGTTGTTTGTTTTGCTACGTTTGTTTCTTCCCTTTTGTGCTTTTACACTTTTTGTCCGTTTCTTATCACCGACTCTCACAGACTTTCTTCCTGACACACATTTTAAGGGTAACTTGACCGTCCTCTCTCTCTCCCCGTATATTACACAGGTGACTTCACCACAAAAATACAAGTTTTTAAGCAATCAGTGCTCGGCCCCTGATCACCTGATCGATTAGCTGTGTACACTCGCACTGAAATGGATATGAATAGATGGTTTTAATGTTGGAATCATGCCCATATTTCAAAAACTGTAGGAGGAGGCACCAAATTCCAGCTAGAGAAAGGATAATAAAAAGAAAACAGTAGTAGCATACATACAAATGAAAATATCTATATTTTTTAAAATAAAACTTAAGCAGTCACACTAATAAAAATAAAACTTAAGAAGAACAGTAATGTGACTGCTAATGCAATCACACTAATAAAAGCCATTTCAAATCACCATGGACACTTTCTCAGAAGTGTTTTTTCAAATCAATTTTAGTTTTTCATTTTAATTTGCTAGTACTTTGTAATTTGTACCCCACACTTACACTTACCTAGACTGTAAAAGAAGCTGTTACCAGCCTGTCCTAAGTCCTCTCTGTGGTCTCTTCCCAGTTGGATCGGCCCTGAACCCCTCACAGGGAGGCACCCTGGAGGCATTCTCAGTAGAACTAAGTCAAAAGGTTCCTTTCAATGCGGAGGAGCAGCGCCCCTCTACTCTGAGCCCATCCTGGTATTGTGTGCTCCTTACTCCTAGACCACACGCCTGGATCTCGGCTTCTATGTCTCGACTGGCCTGAGAATGTTTTGGGATGTGGCTGGGGAAAGGAACGCCTGGGCTGCCCTACTCAGTCTGACAACACATCTTCTTTTATAATATAGGTAAGTTTGGGATACAAACTACAAAGTACTAGCAAATTATTTTGGGCAGCATGATTGTAAGTTCAGTAAAAGTAAAAGTAAACTATCCAGAGATGCAGTTTCTAGGTATGACCCAGGTAAAATTAAGGTAAGATTAAGAAAAAGATGTGCCAAGATATGATATTAGTCTTGCATTTTCTACACAAACCTAGAATTTAGTATGTAACGTTTCTTTCACTCTGCAGTCCACACAATCCATTTTGAGTTAATTGTTTTTGTAATGTCATAAAAACCAGCAAATTTACATTCACCTATTCAGCTGCAGCAGTTTGGCACCTGTTAAAGTTGTAAGTTGTCACAATTGTTGGCCCCACATTCTTTTTGTACTTTGTGTAACACATTTTTGGAGTAGATGAGTTGCTTCCTTAAAAGTCCTCCAAATACTTTGGTGTAGGCGATGTTTAATTGTTGTTTCTTTGTTCCAACTTGTTCTGCCTGTTCCAATTTAGTCTGCATGTTCTTCCAGGCAGCTCCATCTGATTGAGTCTTCATACATCCTAATAGTGGATATGGATGTTTTCAAGTGTGACACTACTGTTCTCATTATATTCAGTATAAATCTACACAAAGGTTCTGTAATCTCCAAAGAACAGAATCAGAAGCTCTGGGGCAGCTGCACAGGAGCCTAAGTGCCAGGTGTGGGTAGAGGGGTATTAGGCTGTTTGGCAGTGGGACTGTATTCTCTGGGGAGATGGAGCTTCATCCAGTAACTTTGGGATGAGCTGGAGTGATGTTTGTTCTCCAGCACTGATCATCCAACATCAGAACCTTACCTCTCCAATAAGTATTGTGAATTAATGCATTAGCAACGATTGTTATGACGTGTGAAGTCAGAGCCACTGGCCTGTAGTCACCGGGGGTCGACAGGTTGATCTTTCTGGGGACAGGAACCAGGCAGGATGTCTTCCAGAGTGACGGGACCCTCTGCAGTTTCAGACTCATGTTAAAGATGAGATGTAGAACTCCATACAGCTGGGCAGCACAGCACCTGAGGGCCCTGGGACTGACACCATCAGGACCTGCAGCTTTACTGGAATGGAGTCTGCACAGTTCCCTTTTGATGTCATCTGCTGAGAGGGACAGAGAGAGAGGGCAGGAGAGGGGGAGGAGAATGGAGAAGGTGGGAAAAGCTGAGTGTGGGCACAGGAGACGCAGGGCAGTCGAACCTATTGAAGTGCGGATTTAGGTTGTTTGCACATTCGACGTCAACCCAATATAGATGACAACCCAAGGAGACGCCTAGAGGAAAAAAATATATATACATTAAGGACAAAGAGAAGAGAGAAATAATGTGTGCCCAGCCCTATAAATGGGAGGAAGAGCGTAGGGTTGAGATTTCTCTGTTCATATTTTCTCTCACAGGTAAAAGAGTTAAGCTGTTTTCTCATGTCGCCCTTCCAGTACCATCTCAGGGCCTATAGGGGGCGCAGAGGACCATAAAATGCTGCATATACGAAGACACAAAATCAATGTCATATATCTGATGATACATTTACAGCTATGGCAGGCACTTCTGAGTCAGAGAAACTGTAGGTTGCTCTGCCTGCTCATGGCTGGTGTCCATTGTTTACTTTTTCAGTTTAGAACTGGAACTATGAGGTTAAAATATGCCTAAAGATATTCAGCTGGACCGCCGTATCCATGGAGAGTGGCTTAAACTAACTGCGCTTAAGGTCCCCACTGTGGAACACCCTCCCTTAACATTTGAGGAGAACACAATCCACTGACTACCATAAAAAAGGACTTAAACATTTCTTTGTAATAGAATTTACTTATTTAGGATGATATACTCTTCTTAATTTATCTATTCTTTAATTTTTACTTCTGTATAACTTCTGTAAAGTGACCTTGAGAGAACACTGGAAGTCAGTAAAAGGGTAACAAGTTTCATATGCTGAAATGAGGCAATGCCTAAATTAACACATTATTCATGAGGGGCATCTGGTGGCCTGGTGGTAAGGGAGTTGCCCTGTGATCATAAGGCAAATCCCAGGACTGCCAGTGGAACCACTGAAGTTTCCTTGAGCAAGGTGCCGTCCCCACACTGCTCCCCGTATGATGCGTCTCTGGCTGCCCACTGCTTTACTTGATGAATGGGTTATATTCAGAGAAAGAAGTTCACACTGTTCACACTGTGTGCTGTGCTGTGCTGTGCATGACAAAAATGGCCACTTTACATTCATACGTCATTCCTGAATCATGAGGTCATTTTTCTTTAATGTACTGCACTGAACCTCAGTGTTGGATTGTTCACTTACAAAAAAGAACTTAGATCATGCTCCTCAGTCTGCTTCTCTCCCACAAATGGTGCTTCACACCTCTCTCTTCTGTCCTGAGAACAATATAAACATCAAGTCTAAATAAATCTAATAAACTCAATATGAAATACATTGTGCTATATGCGCAAATGCTGGGGTAGAAATACCATAGATGAGTAACTTACAGTTAAGTGAATTACTAATAACACAAACAGTGGTCAGGAGTTGTTCACTGCACATAATAGAGATCAGTAGTAGATCAGTAATACTGACAGAAGTAGTGATATTTCACATGGTAAGACTATTGCAAATAATAATAAGATATTGCACTTAAGGATAATGTTTTAGCACCTGATAAGAAAAGTGCACTGATTGGCACACGATAATAAGATAATAATGATAATGATTTAAACGCAATAAGAAATTGCATAACGGAGTAGCACCAGTATATTCATCAGCGCCTGATTATCTTTAATCATCTGCACCAGTTTCTTCAGTGGTTCGTGACTTCAGTTAGATGTGCTTTGTTATGAACATGTAGGTCACTGAGATTGGTCAGGCACAGAGACTGACCTAAAAATGAGAGCCTTTGAAAGTGCTTCAGGAAGCCCGAAGAACTGTTTCTGTTTCATATTTTGTTTTTGAAGCAGGATGTCTCAAAATCGTTGTACAGTCCTACAGTACAGTACTTTGTTATTTAGAAAAAAGTGGCCATGCATGCATTGCACACACTCAGACATGGACACACTTGCAAACTTTTTTCACCTGCAAATGTTCATTATCTGTTATGAAGTTTTGAGATCTCATATTGTTGTATAAGTCAGTGTTGATGGTTTGCTAATTTGTATGTCTGCAAATCATAAATGTTCCATCATGGGAGGACTTTGCTTTGCTATGTTATCAGGGCTAAAATCTAGGCAGGATGTTGAGCAAAAACAGGATGACACGCATGCTTACACTCTTCTGCTGATGTGCTTGGTGTGCGGAAAATTGATTGTTCTTCTTACTGAGCTGTTCTGCAAGTAAAGGTAGTGGTGTCACATTTGCATCAACAATTCCACTTTAAGTACGCATGTGTGTGTGTGTGTGTGGTTGTGTGTGTAAGATAAGATAAGATAAGATAAACCTTTATTAGTCCTACAAGTGGGAAATTTGCTTCGTCGCGGCAGAAAGTGGACAGAACATAGTTAAGAGCAGCAGAAATTAAGAAAACAATAGAATAGAATAAAACACTATATCAACAGTACAGTATAAAATGTACATTATACAGTCTACAAATATAAATATGGACATTGTATTGTAAAATATATGTATATGTAAACAATATATAACCAATGTGTAAAGTAAATAAATGTGTGTGTGTGTGTGTGTGTGTGTGTGTGTGAGTTTTATCTACATTTCATATCTCCATCCTATACTGAATGTTTATGGGTTTATGGGTTAGTTCCTGACTGTTGTTATTAAGTCAAAGAAATTGCCTGTATGCTTTTTCTAAATGTGTATGCACACCTTGCAAATTGTTTTTGTAACGGTCACCTCGCCCTCGTCCCGTCTGTCCCGGTCCCTGTCTCCTGTGTATTAGTTTTCCCTTCTGTTCTCC
>JBBPCX010007054.1:0-18105 GCA_037974365.1 Hydrocynus forskahlii
GCATTTAGGAAGGGAGAGAGAGAGAGAGAGAGAGAGAGAGAGAGAGAGAGAGAGAAGGGGAAAAAAGTAAAAAATGGAAGGTGGGTGGACCATGTTGGAAAAAAGTGACAGAATAAGGGCAAACAGCAGTAATGAGACAAAGCAACGAACGGGGCGGAGGGGGTGGACGCTCCGCTTTAGATGTGGACCATATGCGCTGCTGCAGAACGTATAGAGCAGTGTACAAAGAGCCAACGTGGCTCATCCTCCAGTGCCCTCTCCCACATACTTCAGACTTCAGCTACGACCCCCAGACAGACATAAAGGCCAGAGGAAACCTGCAGGCAGACACACGCCGATGTACAGACTCGTGTTTTCACGTGTCATCTTTTAGTTCAGTTTTGGGACTGAATTGTGTACATGATTCTAAAAAGAAACTGCAATGCAGTACATTTGTGTTTTTGTGGCCGAAAAGTGGGAAAAAAGTGTTTTTGTATTTGACTGAAAATGTGTGTATTTGGGTGACCAGTCTTTTCTAACAGGAACCAATTGCAGCAGTAAAATGAATGACTGTAAACAGGAAACATGCAAAAAGTTGATTTGAGTTGACATTTTCAGAAAAGATAGCAAGTACATTGTGGCACAATAAAGAAAGATTGACAAATATCTCGGAAGTTTTGTAGTCTGATGGTGCCCAGCCTCCACTTGCTGTACTGGTTTGCAATTGTGTTGCACAAAAAAAGGAAGAAAACCATATAAGCTTGTAACCATCCCTGTATTAGAAATGTAGTACATATCTTGTCTATGTTCTTGTCAGTAGCGGGGCAGTGTATACGCCCTCATGTGACAACACGCCCATAAGAACCTGGCTATGAGCCTGCATTCACACGATCTTCAACACAATCTTCTTGAAGATTTCTGCCATCAGGAGGCCAGTGAGATTGACAAAATTGAGCAGAGTTTAACTGCATGCAAATTAGAAGTAAAGTGATATGGCAATAAGAAATAAGCAGGAAATCAAAGGGTTTGTGCTTCATCTCTAAAACTGTGGAAGCACATATTGGTCTCTAGACATTGATTCCTTCCAGATGCTAACTGATGGGATGCAAGCTTCTAGCATGTTTGCTACATTAGCTTCAATGCTAAAACTAAAAAATCTTAAATACAGAACATTCAACTATGTTTTAGAAAATTGGGAAACCTGTTATTAACAACATAACGATTCTCGTCCAGGCCAGACAGGTTTCCATGCAGGGACAAATTGAAGAATCCAAGTAAGTGTCCTCCTCTTCAGTATGCTCATTGTTTCAGTTTGGAAACAGATTACAGCAAATCTGAATCTAAACTCATGGTCATTGAGTGCTTTGCATGTCATGCTCCCTGTCCAATCAGGGAGACAGATCTTAATCAGAATGATCTGTATTTCAAAGGCTGTGCAGCAGAGTGAAGAAGAGGAAATGACTTGTCTGTTTATGTTTCACAACCCCAAGCGACAAACTTCCGCTTCAAACTTTTGAGCTTGTCACAGGATACACCGCCAAACAGATCGCACAGAGCACACTTGACTAGCCAAGCCATGTTTGGTGTCTGCGGTTTGGTTCTTTAGCTTAGCGTTGGAACTACAAGAAATATCCACCAAGAGATGGAATCACTGGGGAAACTACACAATTCATCACACACCTCCCTCTAGCAGTCTTAGGTTGTTAAGTGAATTTTTGTTATACAAAAAAGTAGGGTAGTACTGTAACAGAATGAAGGACAGAATACTCTTCTGTTCTGTTCACTATTTCAAATTCAGTTAAGAAAAAAAAATTGGAATTAAGATGTAAACCAAGTCCTTCAGAGCGATTTGGTGTGAAGTGCTCTGCTCTATAGGTTTAATCAGTCAGAACAGTTCACAATGGAACCAGACGTCTGAAGAGTTACTGAAAAAGTACTTCATGAAAGCAGACGGAAACAGACCAAAACTCTGCTGATACATGAGGCGGTTTTAAGGCAAAATGCTAAACAAAAAAGGTCTTTTTCTTGTACCGTCATCAAGAGTCCTGATGGCTCACTTGTCATTATTTACATCATAGACATTTGGACCCCTGGTTCCTAATAACACCACAACAAAGAAACCTGAGTCAGTAAGTGTTTCACATTAAACCAATTTGACTCAATGAATGGATTATTCAGAAATGTTTCATATCAGTGGAATCCTCTCCAGGCAGCCATATTAAAACAGTTTTTTTTTTGTTTTGTTTTTTTACAGTGCAGTGCTATCTTTACAAATGTACAAAAGAGCAACACACATTCCTTACACGCGCTGTAATGAGAATTTATGATGTTGTAGGCATGTTGCTGGCACAATACTAATCGGTGGCTATAAACTCCCATTACTGATTCATCGCCTAATCCAGGTTAACAATGAGGGCAGCACAGTGCTGTTGTCTCATAGCAAGAAGGTCCTGGGTTTGACTCCCAGCCAGGGAGGCCGAGGGTCCTTTCTCTGTGGAGTTTGTATGTTTGCTGTATGGGTTTGAACTGGAGATACTAATTTACCCCTCGGGATGACTGTGTGTGTGAGTCTATCACTAGTGTGGACTGGTGACCTGTCCAGTACTGCCCAGTATCATTCAAACATAACAAAGCACATCTTACTTAAGTCCTGAACCAGTGATGAAACATGTGCAGATGATCTTTAAGCATTTTCCAATTCCTATGTTCCCATTTCTTTCATTTAATGTACTTAATCTGCCAGAAATCACTTGACAGGCATAAAATAGTATTTTTGTTACAAGACAAATATACACTACCGGTCAAAGCTTTAGAACACCCAAATTTTCTGTTTTTTTGTATTGAACTTCAAGCGGCACTTATAGGTTGCTTTGCTTTCACTCTTCTGTCCAGTTCATCCCAAACCAGCTCGGTGGGGTTTAAGTCTGGAGACTTCTGGCCACTCCATGTTTTCCAGCTCACCATCTTGTTCTTTTTTCTGAGGTAGTTCTGGCAGAGCTTGGACTTATGTTTTGGGTCACTATCTTGCTGTAGGACGAACCCGACCAACTCGGCACATACCAGAGGTCCTGCATGGAGCTACAGAATTATTTCCCACTTCTGGGTAACCTACCATTTTTAAACCTCTCGCAGTTCAGCACTGTCCTTTGCACCATGTCATGATATTCACTGGACTTGAACTGTTTGAATTTCAATTTTAAAAAAGCTTCAAACACTGGGGTGTTCTAAAACTTTTGACCGGTAGTGTGTGCATGTGTGTGTGTGTGTGTGTGCGTGTGTGTGTGCATGTGTGTGTGTGTGTGTGTATATATGACAAAGACAGTACATGATGTAAGATTCAAGGAGAAGCGTATGGCTTTTGAAGGTGCACAAACAATGGAGGCCTTTTTAAAGCTCGTTAGTATGCACAATGAACAAAGTTTCCCAAGTCAACCGAGGCCAGGCGGCAGCAACAAAGGCTGCTTGCTGGAATGCTGTGGAGGCTTGTGGCCATTTATGTTGGCCTACGATGGCTTAGAGAACTGCACACAAATCAGCAGGCTTTTATCTAATGCTTTAAACCATGCTAGAGACAGGAATACCTCCTGCAGTGCAGAAACGGCTCACTTTCTAATCTCCAGCCTCCTACGGCCTGCATATAGCTTGTGACCTGTGTGTGAGTGAGTGTGTGTGTGTGTGTGTGTTTGTGTGTGCCTCCTTCCATCAGACTAATCCAAAAATCAAGTTGCTGATCATTGCACATATTTCCTTTAGCTACACGACAATAGAAGGAAACATGGTCACAATTGTAATTGAAATTACAGCTTCAGCTCAAGAGATGTTGAGTCGTGATTAGTAACAATCCTGCTTAAAGAGTGAAAGCAACAAAGGAAGATCATGCTTCCTGAAGACGCCTGACACACTGAAATCTTCGTGAAGAAGCCAGATCGACTCCGATACCACCCTCGTAGATGGTTTTGCAGAAGTCAGGTATGAGCTCTCAGTCTGCACACATGCACTGAAGTGGTGACTCTGAGTCAGACCTGACTCTTTGTGCTTTCTTGGAAAATGAAGTCATCAAAGGCTTTACTGAAACTCAACTCTTGCTTCCACTGAGCTTAAGATGAAGAGCCAAAGCAACCTCTGATAAGAACGAGACCAGAGGAATGAGGAGAGGAACGACGAAGCACTTTTTTCATCCGTTGTCCTCCCAGTGCTGATAACGGACTCAACTGCACCAAAACTGTTTTGCATGGGGAAAAAATTAATGGCATTCTGCAGAACACTCTGTAGTAAATAAAAATGACCCAAAGCTGACCTGAATCCTCTTCTCCCCCAGAGCATCACTGGACTGTGTAAGTTATGAGGTTGATAAGGAGTCAAAATGTGAATAATGCTACAGTCATAATCAAACGTTAAGGGAAAGGTACACTTAAATAAAATCTGCAGGCTACTATAGACCACAGACTTCACTGACACTTTTGGTGAAGCTGGTTTGTGTGGGCTGTTTTCATGAGGTTACCAGTCTTAAGAAGTCAATTAGTAAAAGCAAGATTAGTAAAATTCTCATTATTCAGGGACTGTTTTTAGGGGGGGAAAGACAGACACACAGACGACTGTAGCAATATTCACATTTCGACTCCTTATCAACCTCATATATCAGCCCCAGTATGTGCGTGTATGTGTGTGTATGTACAGTTTTAAAAAGGGACATTCTATTCAACTACCATCATCATCATATTTACCCAATAATGCATGAGGGTGTCATATCATGAGACCAGTCAGTGCTTGACAGCATAGCATGACCTTGTGTGTGATGATAAAGTTTCAGTATCAATATTATTGTGAATGATCAGTCTCAGAGAACTAGCTATACACTCTTCTACCGGTGTTATGCAGCACCCACAGCAGATTAAAAACACTACCTGAAACTAAAAAATGAAAAAAGAAAAAAAAAAAGAAAAAAACTTCCTGCAGTCTAGCAGGTTCTCTATAAACATCTTTTGGTTAAAGTGTACACATATGAGAACACACCACAGCACACAGTGTGAACAGCACAAAATGCTTCCTCTGCATTTAACTCATTCAGCGGGCAGCCAGGAACACATCGCCCGGGGAGCAGTGTGTGGGGAAGGTACCTTGCTCAAGGGAACCTCAGTGGAGACATTAGCAGTCCTGGGATTCGAACCTTCTGATCGCAGGGGCAACTCCCTAATCACTAGCAACCAGCTGCCCCTACAAAGCCCAACGAAAATAGAAAAATGTACCTTGTCTCCACAATGGTATTTTTAAGTCATTAAAGCTGTAAGCAAAGTCATTCAGAGAAGGTTTGATGTGTAATGCTTCAATACAGATAAGCATCAGAATTTCAAAGTGATGGTGAAAGGAACCCAAAGCCTTTAATGGCTCTAAAAGCTACGTGGCAAGAAGTGATTACAGGAAACGTTGTGAAATTCACTGCCTGATGCCTGAGACACTGTTTTACGGAAATGACTATATTTTCTAAAACCCATTCATGACATAGAAATACATTTGTAAGGCAATCTAGTCCCAAAATAGATTCTAGTATCATCAACACTACATAAACAACTCAGAATGGTTTACTGGTTCATTCTGGAAAGAAAATTACACTCACACACACACACCACATAAATTTCACATCCAAGCACACAGCATTTCCATTGCAATGAGTGAATTCTGCATAAATCAATGGAATTTTCTCTTAATGTGTTTATGAAATGCTTGTGTTTTTATTGTCATAAAGCCATATGGAAAATGAGGTCTTGGGTGCATTCTCATTTTTTAAAATGTTACTAACCTAATAAAAACATGCCCTCCCAGTGTTTTAAAGATACTGAGAAATACATGGGAGTTTCTGTAGAGTGTCAGGGGAAAAGTCGGCGTGAACGTGTTTCATCACTTTAACGTCATCCCAGACTGCTGAGACGAATGGGGTCGTATGAGAGTGGCTTTAGTATTACACATAAATCACACTCAGCGGATTGTATACGCTCAGAGATTTGGACAGTATTGCCCCAGCTCTAAAGAAGAAAAGCTTGTCCTTCTCTCTTAGAAATCATAATCTCTATATTATGACTGCACAGAGAAAGGCATGCTGATGTAGCAGAAATAGTGAAGTGATAGAGCGCCATACTGTTCCTCAAAGCCTCCGCTAGTTTATCCAGGCCAAGCATAGAGGAGCGCTTGTTCGTCATCACCAGGGCCCACCCCCCCGGCCCATTTGAGAAAAGTACACAGAGTGTCCCTTCCTCCTTTTCCTTGTCCAGGGGGTAAGATGTGTGGGTTTCAAGAACAAACGAGAAAAAAAATAAACTAAAAATAGCTCAAGGATAAAACAAAGGGCCCATCCAGTGTTCAGAAATGGTTGACATGATGAAAACATTTTCTGGTTAACACCAGAATTTTTACAATTTTTTTACAAAGCTGAAATGCAGTATCACGGCTCAGTGCCAAAACAAGATTAGTATGGCCAAAAAAATGTTAAGTAATTAATTCAACACATAGGGTATGATGCACTAAGACTGTTCTGGGCACAAACTGGAGACACTTTGCCCACAGGTTATGTATGAAACACCAAATTCAAAGTTTATGGACCGTGTGCATGGAAAAAGCACTTTTCTTCCACATGCATTTGCATTTGAGGTGGCTGTTTAAAACCAGGTGTAACCTTGAAAAAAACCCACTTAACAGCAGCAGCGGCCGCAGTGGTTAGATGGGAGTCTCAAACACGAGCTAAAAGAACGTTTACCATCAGAATAAGACTGTTTAAACTCTTGAGATCAGATGTACATGTGTGAGGAGTCACAAAATCTACCACTTAAACTCTGTTCTGGGCCAGAGTAGGATTTCACCCCTGGAGAGTGTTTTCGTCACAAAGGCATTAATTTATTAACACCGCTATCTCTTTGTCACTGAGCTTAAAGATTCTGTTTTGTTCCCTTGTGTACCTCTATTTAGAAACATTTATTTTATGTATCACAGTATAATTGTGAGTTTGTTGGTGAGGATGAAGGACTAATCAGGATGACTGCTCCAACCTCCAAAAACCTGCCGAGACATGCTATTTTACTAAGGCATCTGCTTTTTGATGACATGATCTTTCCAAACATCAAAAGCAGCAACATCCCTCAAAAGTCACAAATGACTTTAACAGAGCTGAAGTCTGGGTCAGTCTGCAGCACATGTTTTGGCAGTGCTCTGCTACTTACTGTAGCTTGTAGGAAATCCATTTTAGTTTTACTGCACATTTGCCTTTTAACATGTCTGTGCTGACTGTTACAGGGCCCGCATCGTGTAGAACTGACTATTTTTAACAAGAGAGTTTGATATAGTATGTAAACATTGTTCAAGCTTCAAAAAATCATATTTACTCTCCAGTCTATTTGGCCCATTTGCGGTCACTAAGTGGCAAAAAGAGGATTTCATTGTATTTGTGATGTTACATAGACCAATACTTGTACAGTTTGCCATCAACTTAATCTACAGCAGTTTAACCCCACCCATTCACCCTGCTTCGACCCAGCCAGTCAGAACAGAGATAATTTACATATTTTAAGCCTTAAAGGCACAGGAACAAAACCAGCCTGGTTTAATATATTAAATAAAAGATAATGGCTGGAAAATGAAAATGAAAAAATGAATTATGACTGTTTTAGCACATAAAACTGCACCATCGTGAAAGAAACAACACGTACAAACCAGCTCATATACAATCGCACCAATCAGCACGACATATTACTGTCTATTTAATCTACAGCAGTTTAACCCCACTCATTCACCCTGCTTCGAAGTTATAAGGAGTGCTTTGCCTCAGACTGCTTTTCGAACGAGGCACAATACAACTCAGTCAGTCAGAACAGAGATCATTTACATATATCAAGTCTTAAAGGCACAGGAACAAAACTGGCCTGTTTTAATCTCTGAAATAAATGATAACGGACAATGAAAAAATATATTATGACTGTTTTCAGCACATCTACACCTACATCATAAAGCAGCTCAGGTTAAAAAAGAAAATAGAAGAAAATCAGATCTGGGGCCTTTGGAAGTGAATGTGCAGTACAAATATGACTTTCAGAGCACAGCCTGGAAGGAACAATACATAAACAGATACTCAGTGCAGCTAAATCATCTCAAAACAGCAAGATGGTGATCAGTCACACCTTTTTTCCAGCCTGACAGCGCAGCTAAGTCAGCAGGTCGCTGTGGGGTAACAGACAGTGGAAAAGGTGAAAAATGACAGCTCACAAAGTGCACTTCAGTTCAAATATGCTTTGTTTCAGGGACTGTTTCCAGCCAAAGGTGCTGCCTGCATCTGACAGACTTGGCAGGGCACGCACAAGACCAGGGCAGGTAGTGAGTGTGGACTTCGTGAAAGGACACAGTCATTCTGAGACGTGGAGTCAGTGTTCCAAACCTAACCTCAACTTAGTCAGAGGTGTGAATCCACGGCCTGTGAGGGAACACCACCCTCACTTTACCTGCAGTTCAGACTCACACACACTTCTTATTCCATTCAAATCACACTCCAAATAAATATCCAGCCGCAGAACTCAGGCGAAAGTCTTGTAAGTTCAACATAAAAGTATTAGATCTACCGCTGCATTTTGCAAACATAGTGTATTTAGTACTAAGCATTTTCTGAGAGTTTTAACTTTTATTTTGACTTGTGGTTTATACCGTTCTTGTCTCTGTGTGTCTGTGCAGTCGTACCACAACTAGATTCCTCTGGGATCAGTGAAGGTTTCTGACTCTGATCGGGGTTCTTAACACATCCAGCATCTCTCGGCGCAGGAGCTGAAGTTAGGAAAACTCTATTCATGTGTTTTAAAGTAAAATGTTAAAGCTCCAAAGTGGGAGGTGAGAGCAACATTAAAGCGGTCTAGGAACTCAACCAACAAAACCACAAATTAAAATAGAAAAAGGATGTGAAACAATAAAATGGAAATGAAGAAATAGGAAAATCAGTCTTTTTCTCACAAATACATGTGAGCAGAAGTAAACATGCAGAAGAAAATACACAGGAAAAACAAACACGTCGAAACTGCATTTCACATGAAACTATGTGACGTTTCTGCATGACGCAAACTTAGCGGTTCAGAGTGGCTTGATTTGAAATGCTCCATTCTAGAGAAACTTACAGAGTCTGAACTGTTAGGAGAACTAATTGCCTGAGGTTTTAGATCTACTGTGTTACAATGAACTTATAAGACTTTCACCTAAATTCTAGGGCTGGCTTGGTCTAAGAAGTAAACTTGCAGAAGAAAATACCCAGGAAATACAAACGTGTTGATACTGTATTTCACATGAAACGTTTCTACATGATGCAAACTCAGCCATTTAGAGTTGTGCGATATGAAATGCTCCATTCAAGAGAAACTTAAGAGTTTTCTGAACTGTTCAGTGGTGGTGAACGGAACCAGACAGTCGAAGTCTTTAATCCCTCTCACCGGAGCTGCCCAATATGGACAACATATCAGTATTGTGATCGTACTACTACATACCGTGACTGTGATGACTTCTCTGGAATTCAAGTTTCGAGCTTAGTTTTAAGCTTAAAGTCTGTAAATAGTTTTCAACGGTACACTTACTCCCTCCACCCATACAGTCCCTGTATTAAAATCAATTACTAAAAGTAACTCACCTGGAACGTTGCATACTGCAGCCATCTGATCACAATTGTACAGCATTACCCCGCAGAGAAAGTTTTTATACAAAGTGGTTGTAAATTTGCTGCTTGATGATACCTTGCTTTTTGTGAGAAAGTTTTAGACTAAAGCACATTTTAGAAACACATTTGTGGCATAAAGGTCCTGAAAGGCGCACCATAAGATAGAACAGTACCCAAAGAAAACCAAATATCCAGATTTGTTACTATTTTACCATTACATGTAAAGCTCTGAAGATACATGCAGGTTTGGGATAGTAAATAAATGCCTGTATTTGCGTTGCAGATATCATTAGAACTGTTAGGAAATCCATATTCCTCTACAATGAACCATTTCACATTAAACCACTCTGAAGTGCTCATCATCATTCGGAGAAAAAAAAAAAAGAAAGATAAAATTGGCCTTCAAGAAGGAAAGGACATATGGATGTCATGAACCTTTTAATGAAGAAAGGCTGTATATATAAACGAGTGGGAGAGAGTTGACAGGGATGGACTACATATGTTTTTTATTATCTATATTGGAATTTTATTGGTTGTACCATGTGTCTGCTGCATGCTTCTCATGTCCTGTTTGATGTGTATCTCCTTCAAGGAGAAAAACGATTTATATCAATCAAGTCAAGCAGAAAGTGGAGCCACCACAAGAGTAAGCATGCTCCGCCAAGAACAGGTTTCAGAACCCGTAAGTAAATGTGTAGTCAGTTATAAACCCGCATATCTTTTAATGTGATCCAATAAGAAAAATATGTCATAGTGATATAATATATACCAGTTCTACTATAAAGTTACTTGATGTGGTCGCGCGTTTATGTGTGTCTTCTGCATTTAGCAACTACACTTAAAAAGTAAATGTGAGCAAATGTTAGACCTTACGATGGGGCCGTTTGTTGTGGTCAGCAGTCTAAACCCACAGTGTTCTCCCGTTTGCTGGATACAGGGACCATGATGTGTTTTAGCATAGTGCGTTTTAGACCAGCAGGGACAGGCCATAAGGGATTCTCTCCTTTCTGATCCAGTAGATTAACAACATGGGAGTAACACCAAACCTCCCCCCCCTTAAACATCGTTTATCTCTCTTTGTAATGAAACATACGGTTGAGTGTTATGAGAGATCTTGATAAAGCATATCATTTATCACGTCAATGCTTTAACTATTTTCTGGATTTATTTAGAAGATGAGCTCAGAGTGAAATCATGAGTCACCCTGCAAGCAGTGTACACTTTAACTGATAAAGGACCCTCAGCCTCACAGATAGACAGTCCCAGATCAAGCAGAAAAACACTTATCATTTTGAGGTTTTTATGTCAGCTGGCGTTCACATTGTGTCAAAATTTTATGATAAACAGGAGAAGAGAGCGCATGACTGACTTTGTTTTATCTGGGTAGGTATGACAGCCTCCAGGTGATCATATCTCAAGGTGACAAAAACGCATGAAACCTCACAAAGTTTTTTAAATACCTGCCTTAAAATGTGGTGATGTGAACCTACTCACTCTTTCCACCGTGTATATTATGTATTATCTACTGCACATTATTTGTCCTGCTGCTGCTGCTATATTTGCAGTTATTATAAACTGCTGTCTACCTCTATTCTGCTTGCTGCTAAAATACAATTTAGCTGTGAGAATACAGTATCTCTATTAGAATATAGTATTCACTGCTAGAAAATAGTATCTGTACTAGAATAAAATATTGCTGTGAGAATGACATTGTCGCTACAGTACTGTATCACTGTCAGAATACGGTCTCTGTATCAGAATACAGTTTTTGTCATGATAACATTGTATTTATTCAAACATCGATTGCACTAAATGTTGTCTTGCCCTGCATGCTGCTCTTGTGTGTTTCTTCCATTCTCTCCCCTGTTCTTTGCACTCTGTCTTTTGTCCTGTCTGCACTTATGCAGTCTTGTGTTGTTTCTGTTCTTTGTGTGGATCCTGGAGGAACGTCGTTTCATTTCCCTGTGTACTGTGTATGCGGCTAAAATCACAATAAAACCTACCCGACCTTTTTGACAACTAAGCATGATTCTCATTTCGTTCCCTGCGACTCTGTGCTCGCAAACCCTCTCAGTTTCAAAAACTCACTGGATCTGCACAAATCACACAAATGACCTGTCTTGGGAAAGGTGACACGTTTGCATCCCTGAGGAGAGGTCATGTAAAAATGAATTATGGCTGTATTTTGTGAGTAAAATAACACAACTGTTAGAAATGGACTCCTATAATTAAAAAAAAGCATATGGGCCTTTAAACACCGGATCATCTGATGAGCAACACTAAGAGAATTTCACATGACTTGAGAGAGAGCTGCAGCATCGGCCAGTGTGACTAAAGTGGTGACAATGGCGTAGTGCTCTGTAGCACAATGTCATAAAGGACATTTCCTCAGTACTTACAAGTCTAAGCAAGCACAGTTCATGGTTACGCCCAGACGGGGGAGAGAGTTCTACTCCACGTTCTGGAGAAAACCACCTTCAAGCGCTTGTCTAAGGCCAGCAGGTCTTCCTCGTATTCTTGGCTGAACCTCAGGGGAAAAGCGCCAAGCTAATAATAAATCAGTATAACGATTTCGTTTGTCAGGCCTCAACCACACACTTACCATAAAGGCCTTTGGCCTTCAAAAGACAAGCATTTGTACGAGAGCTGCACTTTACAGTATGGATCCAATACCACATTGCAGTAAGACTTTATGAGCTGAAAGAGTATGAAATGTGAGGATTCTCTCCACCGAAACCACAGCAAAAGCATAAATGCTAATAAGAACAATCTTTTATTTATAAACTACATTAATAAAACCCAACCATGCAATTGTTGTTTGCTTCAGCCTAAGGCTGAAGCTTACTGGCCAATCATATTAAAACAACATACCAACACAGCAGCTGTCTAGGCCTGTCACTACCAATTATTTTAGCAAGGAATCTAGCTTATATTTTGGTGGTTAATCAAGCAATTATGAACATAATTTTATAAACAATATTAGATTAAGCTTGTTTGGATCATGTAAACGTTCTGATTAGTCAAAACACTGACAGCAACATCTAAGAGTGGTAAAGATACAGAGGACAATCAGTGTTTAGTTAGGGGCTAATTTGCATAGGGCAGCCTTCTAGGATATCAGTATAGGTGAGGCCTACATCACAGTATCAGCTAACAGCGGTCTATTTTGTGTGTGTGTCCTTTTTCCAGGCGACCTTGTCTACATGATTTACATTACAGGCTGGGTCACATACCAGACATACACACATCATGCTTAGGTCACTCACTCATGTAGTCACTAAGGGCACATCTGAAAGAAGAGGTCTAAGTAACTGACCCCTCTCTCTCTCGCTTGTAACTAATGCTATGACTATCAGACTAATCCATGCTTCTCTCTGAGCCAGGCACTGTCAGCAAGGGGGAACTCAGTTTAAAGGCTTTCGGAATTCACCAAGGTCTCCCAGTGGGGGGGCTTTGTAAACATTCCGGAGTCTCTATCTCGCTTCTGCTTTTGTTTCACGTTTCATTTGCACGGTTCTGACGTTTGGTTTGTCCCAGTGGGGTGACATCAGACAAGATTTAGATCCACTTTGAGTAGACTTGTGACCGATTTAGTTTTTCTTTTATGCCAATTCAGTAAAAATTTCAACCCCTAATAAGCTGATTGCATGGAACGCTCATAACTATGTAAATTACATACTTCGTCGCAGTTACCAAATAATCTACAGTAGTCTTAAGTCTTAAGGTTAGTAACAGTCAAAATAGGTTATTTTTCCTCAGAGATCACGTCCTGGAAGGCCAAAGTCTAGTACAGTTTGGTAACATCCTAACTATACACAAGTAATAAACCTAGTAATTGAACTGCCTTGCACAAATAGTCATGTGAAAAAAACCCTGGGCACGGCAGGTATTGTGATAACTATGTCAAAAAAGTAGTTAAAACTATACAGCAGGGTGCTGAGAAAAATCACCAAAAAGAGCTGGACTCAGACTCTCCAGGACCTCTTCTGCGTAACATTTGGCCTAAAAGAGTCAGATTTAGTCAATTAGATTTAATGTTCTTGATGATCCGGCTCAGTGCCACACCAGCAGGATCTCAGAAATGCATGTGTATTTGTAGTCACAAATGTATGTAAAGTAAAATGATGCTTTCACTTTATTTTGCAAATGTTTTATTGTTACAATACATGGGGTAGAGTCATCTTGGCCAAATCAGAAAGAAATGAAACTGAAATTAGAGTCTGTTGATTCTGCTCTAGCTCACCTGAAGCAGTGCACGGGTTACTTTAGTCTAAGTGTCTTAGAGAAGAGAAGTCCCCATACATTGATAAACCTGTTGTACAACTCCTGCTCCGTCTGCTACCTGTCGGACCGAATTTCCAGATTTGGTGCCCATCAGAGAGGAAGGGATGGATGGAAGGATGGATAGATGGATAGAAAAATGTATAGATAGACAGGTAAGTTTAAGCTAAGATTTGTGTAAGACCAAACTGAAGACATGACATTTCGTTGCCACAGAGCAACAGTTGTGGTGGACCTGCATTTTGACTAACAGGTTATTGGGCAACAAAATCTTTTGTAAGAAACGAAAGGGGCCCCCTGTTCAGTTCTATACAGTTCAACGGTTAGACAGATTGACATACGTGGCCAAAACAGGACACATGAGCCAATCCATTAGAGAAACCCTTCTGATTCAGTAATGAACAGACTAAAAGGAGACACTCTGTTCTTTTTTCCATGCTGGAGATCCAGTTTCTCCACCCTTTCCACTCTATGTGTATATCACAATGGCCATTGAACACAGAGGTGCAGATCACTCAAAGCTACCACGTGTTATAATGGAACAGTCCTTCAAGATGCGTCCAACTCACCAGATCTCGAGGTGTTCTGGAAGTAGAGGATCAGGATGAAAAAGGATCCAACGCATGTGGCCAGAAACATCCGAGCGACTTTGGGCTTTCTCATCGTGCCTCTGCCGGCCAGGGACTCATGCGAAGCGGCTTCTTGGCTCTGTCCCAAACGCGGACACTCTAGAGTGGGGGGTTAAGGAGGTTAAAAGGGCTCCGAAAGAGCTCCGTCCCGGAGGAGAGGAGGCACCCGCTCCCATTAGAGAAGCAGGCTCGGCTGGATGGCTTAGGAGAGCTGCTGAAGCATCAGAGTGAGTGTAAAAGTTGGCTCTTGTTGTTTGGAGAAACCTTTGACTCTACAGTTCAGCCCTGCCTCCTCCACCGCTGTCCACAAAACTTCCCCAAAGGCTCTCCACTGGGGGCTTTTACATGTTCTCCGTCCTCTGCCAGCCCACCCCGGCCCCGTCCAGTGGGTGTGAGGCTTTCGGTGTCATTTCACTCTGAGTGCTTCGAAAACATGGAGGGGCTTTCGGTCGAAAAAAACTTTGGGCCGTGGCGTCACTACCACCCATGACGCAAGCAGCTGATGGAAAAGATCGCCGCCTGGGGCGCTCCGTTCAAACGCGCATGCGTAGGGAAGCTCTACAATAAAGATTATCATGGTAGGCGCTCATTCGCCAATCGCTAATAGCTCAGGGCGTGACGTCACTAGGCCGAACGAGAAAGCACCTGTCCTTAGTTTAGACGATTAGTGTCGTAATAACTGTACTCAGTTCGTTAGTGGGAGGAGGAAAAAGACAACTGTGCCAAGAATGTGATATTAGTGACATCTGGTGGCCCAGACCGTTCAGGCCCCTGTCCAGCTCCTCTACGTCCAGCGCTCACGGGTGTGTGTGTGCAAAGACAGGTCATACACACCACTGTGAGCATGTCATGACAGCAGGTGCCTGAATAACGGGTGTGTCTAGTTATTTATTAAAAGAGCCTTTTAAAGTATTTTGTCATAATTCAATCTGGTTTGACGTGTAATAGTGTACTGTAAAGAGACTTATGTACACTGGTGGTGATAAATTGCAGGACTGAATATAGCCATTTTACAGCCATACTCTATACATACATTATATGGACAAAAGTATTGGCACACCTGGCCATTACACCAACAGGGACTTCATTTATATTGTGTTCAACAACATTGACTTTAATATGGAGTTGGTTCCCCCCTTTGCAGCTATAACAGCTTCCACTCTTTAGGCAGGCTTTCCACAAGATTTTGGAGTTTCTGTGGGAATTTGTGCCCATTCATGCTGTAGAGCATTTATGAGGTCAGGCACTGATGTCGTATAAGAAGGTCTGGCTCTCAATCTCTGTTCCAGTTCATCCCAAAGGTGTTGGATGGGGTTGAGGTCAGGGTTCTGTGCGGCCAGTCAAGTTCTTCCACACCGAACTCATCCAGCCATGTCTTTATGAACCTTGCTTTGTGCATTGGGAACCAGTCATGCTGGAATAGAAAAGGTTCTTCCTCTAACTGTGTCCACGAAGCTGAAAGCATGGCGTTGTCCAAAATGTCTTGGTCTGCTGAAGCATTAATTACCCTTCAATGGAAGTAAGTAACCTAGCCCTGAAAAACAGGTCCCAAAACTTTTGTCCATACAGTGTACATAGGCATATAACATGAATATACCCATTTCATTTACCATCCAGCAAACACTAGAGCTATACATGTTTTCTGAGCTTTTTATATGCAGTGATGGTAAAACTGCATAAATTTCTCTGAAGACTATTGTGCCTTACAACACCTTGTGTACATCTTCTCCATGAATTCATTTTGAAAACACGTTTAAATGCAAGCTCCTTTCTCACACTACCATAAAGCCACATGTCTCAGGCATCAGGGAGTGTATTCATAACCGTTTCATGTCAACTTTTTTAGTGAGGGAGATTTTAGAGATTCTGACTAACGTTCTCTGCAACAGAGCCCTTTCTTTTTAAAACAGGGCTCCCTTTCACATCAAACCTCTGGCTTCTTAATGATTTAATTATGCAGACATTTAAAAAATGAGAGAACTTTCCCTTTAACAAATGTTCATTCAATTGTAATGAGTGGTTTAAGTTTACATCATTTGTCAAAACACCACAAACACAAAAAAGCAGCAGAACACCATGGCCACATGTGCCGTTTGCCATCAAATTCAGCTGCAGTTTGATCTTGTGTAATACAGTCTCTTCAGGTTTTGTATAAGCATGTCAAATATCAAGTCAAATTAACCTTAGATTGATAGTGTTTACTTGTGGCATGTCAAACTGAGCCAGCAGGCACTGTTTACTCAGCGAGAGGGTTAAGGATTGCTGCTTTTGTAGAGAGTGCTCTGTACTGGAGGGGGAAATGCTCTCTCAGAAGCCATTTCTCCAGACTGGACGGGAGGCATTAGACCACTGTAGGAGGATTTAGAGCCAAAATATGTCGCCTGAAAAGACAAAGCAGGGTAGCGTTAAATTTATAAGCTTACAAAAATGTACAGTCTAAATTTAGTTTTATTAACATTTAGGTTAAATAGATTCCTATTCTGTTATGTGTACATCGGCTCACAGCATGTCCTGTCATGTGTCAGACATTAAAAATGCTCCAAAAAAAAGTAACTTTACAAGAGAAGGAATAAACTGTCTTAATTTTGAACCTATTGTATAGCTATAAAAGGACATATTGATGTCATTTGTCATGACAGTGATAACATGTCATATTGTTCACTACTACATGTGTGAGTTTAATGTTAAGGTTCGTTTGCCACAGCAAGGAGAAATGAAGCTCTCACCCTTCGCTTGGAATGGAAACTCCAGTGCTGGGCTTCTACAGCAGAGGAAGAACAGATTTTCTGTCTAATTCCCACAGTTTCTCTATTTGAAGAGCCTAAGAGGGACCAAAAAGCCACAGCATGTACAAAAAGCAGTCTTAAAATGTATACATTATGAAACCAAACCTCTTAATTTTACCCCTTAAAATTACCTTATGTTTGACCTTCATTTCCCATACAGAAAATTAAGGAAAATTAAGGGGAAAAGTGATCAAGGCTGATTATGGGGTAAAACTACGGAATGTTCCTCTTACTTTTTCAAATTTGGCCCTTAAATAATAGAACCTCCTGAATTAAAGCCTTAAATTTAAGATTAAGGGGTTTCACACTCATGCCTTAAATCTAATTTTAAGGTAAAAATTAAGGGGTTGGATTCACAAATTAACAGTCACTTAATTCAAATGAAGGGGGTTGGTGTATTTTCAGGGGTAAATTAAGGCAGGGTTAAGCACATTTTAAGAACACTGTGTTTCGTTGTGATAATGTGAACTAAATGTGGGCACAAAGTATAACATTCTATTGTGAATTATTTCACCCTATTGCATGCACTGCTTTAATGAATTCCGTAAAGCTGTTTTACCTATAGGGATGCTCCATTTCACTGAGGCAGGCCTGTGGGAGCTCCCTGAAGGAGGTGACTGCCGGGCTCTGCCCCTCCGGTTTAGAAGTGGTGATGCGGAAGCGGTCAGGGGTCTCCCTGCAGCAGGGGCGTAGCACACGGGGGGTGGGGGTTGGGGTGATGGGGGGGGTTCAACACCCCCACTTCTGCTGAAAGGCGACC
>JBBPCX010007084.1:3026-18101 GCA_037974365.1 Hydrocynus forskahlii
CGTAATGACTCTTGCTTTAATAAAGGGGGGTGTAAACACTCTTAACTGTAAATAAATAAATAAATAAATAAATAAATGAGTTAATAGGATTTCCCATTAAAAGTCATGATCGTACATGATAGTACTCTTTTTTTGTGTACTTCTTATAACTGTACCCATAGTAATTTTACTTTTACTAATAAGGCATTTTTATTTGGCTTTTTTATAACAGTTACGGAAGTAAAAAAGTAACTTATCATAAGCAAATTCTCATTTATTAGCTGGAAATGGGAAGTCAATTACTGTCCTTTTCTCAAGTATTTTTTTTTCCTTTTACCTCACAAATGTCTGTGCTTTCAACTTCTTACGTTTTCAGAACAGACTTGCTACTTGAATTTTAATTAGTGGAGAATTGTTTATTATTTAATTGTGCACCATTGTGCCCCTTCCCAACATCAAGACCGATTTTAACCTAAATGGACCTCAAATACCTGGTTCAGCTCAATCAGTCAATCACTTGGTTTGACTGAATCCAAGTAAAGACTGGAGGCATGGAGGTGAAATCTGGAACCGAACCTGTGTTCTTCTAACCAGCTCACCAAACTTCAAGTACTTTTTACAAGCAAATGGAATTGTTTTATTATTGAATACTTTCTTGTTTGTTCTCATTTATTCTGTTAACGTGTATTTGATGTCAGAAAATCCCTTACTGATTAGATAAATGGCTTTAAACAATTTCCGAAGGATCCTTTTTCACAGTACTGTACATTTGTCTCTGTGTCCTTGGAATAACGAGATGGTGATGTAGTTAAAATCTGTTTCTACATAACAGCTAAAACACTAACTGTCATCCTAAGACCAGCAATCACACCAACATACCTCATGCGAACCTACCAGCTTTATCAAATGTGGTAGTCGAGCTGTTTTGGCATAATTCGAGTACAGATGTGACAGAATAGTGATATAGTTACATTACTAGTAGATTTTGTGATATTTGCAAATTCATATTTCAATTATCTTGTAATTTAGAGAAGGGGTAAGAGGACAAAACATGTTGGCTTTGTGGTATTTCTGTTCATTGCACTTATGATGGCTGTGATTTTCAAACATTAAGTCAAAAATGTATTTTTTAAGAAAGAAAAACTGGTTATACCCTGAATTACAAATATGGGCAAAACCCTGAATGATGCAGTAATAAGCTTTTTTTAAACTGTAAAATTGTACAATGGCATCCATATATATATCATAACACGAGGACCCCCTGTATTCAGATATATACAGGTTTAGTTATAATTCATTCCCCCTTTTTACCCTCATTGTTGATCTGTCTGAGTGTGCTGCTGTCGTGTTGTGTTCTGTGTTGCTCCTAAGGTCCAGGAGGACGATATTTTGTCTCATGTACTTGATTTATATGGTCTCATGTACTTAATTATATATAATTTCAGAGATGGTGAGTTAGATGAAGTGGCCTTAAACCTAGTGACTTAATAAACATTTTCTTTCTTAGAAATAATAATTAAGTAAAAATTACCAAACTACTTGAATACAATTTCTTTATCAATAGCAGTATTTTAGTAACTTTAGCACTTGTATTCAGATCACTCACTGCTGCAGTAACTCCTACTCGAACATGTATATTTACTAGATTTCCTGTTCTGCCAGCAAATTCATTAGGACTGACCCTTTCACTGGTGCCGGAACCTGCTGGGTCTCAGATCTGGATTTATCTCAGTCTGTGGTGAAAGTGTGGTTAGATTAGTCTTTTCACTTTGACAATATTTGCTGCTCCAGGGTCTGACATTGTTTGAAAGCTCTGCCTCAGCACAGAGTTTGCCATTAATATTTACAGTTCCTGATAAGTAATATACAGCATGAGGAAAGGGAATTTTATCATGAATGACTGTTATCAGGTTTAGCCACCTGTTGCTGGTATTAGAGATTGCCAGCTTCCTGCAAAGTAGCAATAAGAGACTCTTAAACGACATTAAAACCTCATTTCAAAAAGTGTGGACACGTGTACCAGGTCTAATCATGAATGGGATGGAGATCCATGTACAGAGGAGAGGTGCGAACACAAAATTATGGTGCATTTAATTCTTACCATGGCTTTCTTTAGTGCATTTAGTCATAAACCGCATTGACAAGTCTGCACCACTTCCATGAATGGGTGGGTACAGTTTAGGAAGGCTGAGGGAAGTTCTGGAGGTGTATTTTCAGAAATGATTCAGGCGGCTACTGACTTTCGGTTCCTGTTAGGCTTGTAGCTCCAGCGCTAAAAATATAGTAAAAATATATTTCTTTCAGAAAGAAAAAATTATTTATAAAGCACTTTTTGCAGGCAGATGTCACAAAGTGCTTAAATATACAATTCTATAGAAGTTGCAAAATGCAGAATATAACATAGAACATATATACTAAGAAAAGCTACCCAAAGGATGTCTAAAAAGGTACACTATGTGGACAAAAGTATTGGGACGACTGACCATTACACCAACAGGGACATTGCATTCAAATCCATAGACTTTTCCTGCAGCTATAACAGCTTCCACTCTTCTTGGAAGGATTTCCACAGGATATTGGAGTTTCTGTGGGAATTTGTGCCCATTCATTCTGTAGAGCATTTATGAGGTCAGACACTGATGTTGGTCGAGAAGGTCTGGCTCACAACCTCCGTTCCAGTTCATCCCAAAGGTGCTGGATGAGTTTGAGGTCAGGACTCTGTGTAGCCAGTCAGGTTCTTCCACACTGAACCAAACCAACCATTGGGGCACAGTCACGCTGGAATAGAAATGGTTCCACAAAGTTGGAAGCATGGTGTTGTCCAAAATGTCTTGTTCTGCTGAAGCATTAAGATTGACCTTCACTGGAAGTAAGTGGCCAAAACCCTGAAAAACAGGTGTGTCCCAATACTTTTGTCTATATTAATTTATTGTGTAACTCTTATGATTTAGACTTAAGCCTTGTTTGACTGATTGCACCGATCTCAGTGCTGGTGGAAGTATGAAGAACAGATGTGAACTACTTAGCACTGATGTGCGTCGCTCTGAATGGGAGCGTCTGCTAAATGCCGTAAACGTGGAAGACAGTTCCACCGTCTGGGAGCAACAGACTGAAATGTCGATCCTCACTTGTCTTCAGCCTGGAACAGAAGGACGGCCTTGTTGGAATCTCAAGGCACGACTGGCGGTGTAAAGCTCCAGAAGGTCCCCGTGTGGGGCTCTATAGGTTAGAATGAGGCTTTTATACTGTATCCTAAATTCCACTGGGAGCCAGTGCAGAGAAGGTCAAATGGAAGCGATGTAAGTCCATTTGTAGGAGTGAGTTAAAAGCCCGGCAGCAGTGTTTTGGATGGTCTAAAGGTATGTTGAACCAGATTTACTTTACAAGTAAAGTTACAGAACTCAATGCGTGATGAGATAACAGCATGAATAAGCATTTCCATCTCAGTCTTAGAGACAACAGAATGTAACTTAGATGGGAGTCAAGAACTTTTAAAAACAGGGATGTTGGCAGAACATCTGAAGCACTAGAAGATGGCTTGATTTTTCTTAATCAGAAAAATTTAAATTGGAGATACAAACTTGGCTGAATTAGAAATTATGTAAATTAGAGGTTTTTTTGCCAAAGTATTTCTTTAAAACAACACTATAATTTGGTCTTTGTAAATACACCCTAAATCACTTCAAAAGAAAATCAGTTTCACAACAGTCAAGATGCACCGGCCTTCTCCAGAGCATCACAAAAACTCTTGACCAGAAAATACAAGTCACTGCCATCACAAAGAATGCATCGCATCTGTGCTGTGTCTGTTGTCAGCTCAAGAAACACTAGATGCCACCTAATCCATCAAAGAAGTTACTCCTGGGCCATCAATCAAAGTCATCAATACAGAAATCAGCTCATCATTGGCTGGTTAGGCCACGCAAGCCCCCGTTTGACCTCCAGGACAGGTCGGTTCCACTGATAAACCATCCACTGCCTGTTCCTCTGATGATTCCAAGACATCCTGACAAAATTCCAAAAGAAGGTCACCAGCATCCCACATTAGCAACAGCACAACATCCAACCTCTACACAGGTCTATGATCTGTAAATGAGGACAACCACCAATTTTCAAAATGTAATTCAACACTCAGTGTATACTGTAATGCAGTATGGTTTGATGCAAAGTGGTTAATTGTAAAGAAACATACTGTCAGATACTGACCAACAGTGATCAGGACTCAGGAAACACATTTGTAACCATTTTGTGTAATAACTTTTTCTGTGGTTGGTTGCACTGTTGCCTCACACCTCCAGGGTTGGCGTTTTGAATCCGGGTGCTGGTCTTGTGTGTGTGTGTGTGTGTGTGTGTGCGTGTGTGTGTGTGTGTGTGTGGAGTTTGCATGTTCTCCTCGTGGTAGCGTGGGTTTCCTCCGGGGTCTCCTGGTTTCTCCCACAGTCCAAAGAGGAGAATTGGGGATTCTAAATTGACCGTAGGTGTGAATGGTGTGTGTGTGTGTGTGTGTGTGTGTGTGTGTGTGTGTGTGTGCACCCTGCTCAGGGTGAGTCCCTAGTAAGGATAAAGCAGTTACAGAAAATGAATGAAAGAATGAACTTTTCTGTGAAGTGGCTTTAAACACAGGCATTAAACTCTTCAGTGGTAAGTAATGCTGGAATTACACTTTAGCTTTAGTAGAGAAAGTATTCTCAGATACAGCGCCCTCCAGGACCGAAAAGGTTTATGGTTTCACTTTTTATGTTACTATCTTTATATTATACTGGCAATTTTAAGGCTTTTTTCAGTTACCAGTTATTATCTGTATATTATATTGGGTTTTTTAAATTGAGGTAAGTTTAGTCTGACAACCATTAGTTGATCCTATGCTTATTTTTAAGATGGCCTAAATATTCAGGATTTTTTAAGTGTCTGAACTGTCCCATCTGTTAACCAATAGAATGCAAATACAGCTGACCACATTAGCATACACTGGATAGAGAATGAGACAAAATATAACTATTATACAAGGTTTTATGAAGTAAATAAATGTGGAAATAAATGTGCATAAAAAATGACATGCACAGCTAAATAAATAAATGAATAATGGTGCCTGCTACTGGGATGAGGTCTTCTGAGATAAATAATCCTTAGAATAAATAATCCTCAGGATAAATAATCATGAGCATAGTTTCTTTAAAAATAAAATGTAAAAAAATAAAAGTTCAGAAATCGGACCTTAATCACAATAGCTTCCCTAATAAGGAACTTAAAACGATCTTACGACAAACACTATGAAGTTCATAAGAATGTCCTTAAACTGTTCTTAATTCTTGGAATATATCTTGATTTTTTTTTTCTTATGAAAGCCTTAATTAAGAAAATCTAATTATCAAAATCATGTTACATTTCACAGCCCACCACAAACACCTTCCATACATGCCTTTAATTATATCAGCTGGTTATCTGTTTTAATCAGATCAGCCAGAAAAAGCACATTAAAAAAATTAAAGCAAACAAGAACTAGAATAGACCAGGATGGAAACAGCCAAACTGAAAAAAAAATGTTTTTTTCATATGGAAAATATGATCATGGTGGCCTGTTTTGACTGCTACACTCTGTGACCCTTGATTAAGAGGCCTAATCATCTCTTCTAGTCAGACAAGGCTGAGGTTAAGAAAACAACATTTTGGTTTATCAGAACACCATGTGTTCTGATCAACAACTCCTTCTTCCCCACTTTAACAGCTGACCCACCTCATACTGTAAATTTGCACATTAAGCTCATTTGCACATCCCCTTCATCTACCTCATACTGTGATTTTTGCTCCTTTGCTCATTGTGCAAATGCACAGTTAATATTTATCTGTACATCACACTTAAATTCTTCACTAATTTATTTTTTTATCAGCATTTGAAAGCTCTGCTTCAGCAAAGAGTTTTCCATTAATATTTACAATAATTATAATAATAGTTATAATAATTTAAATAAGTACAATAGTTCTTTAATAAGTAACATACAGCATGGGGAAAGGGAGTTTTATCATAAAAGAACGCCACGTGTTCTTCAAAGAAGTATGGGTTTTTTCTTTGCTGAGGCATGTTTGTGGATCAGGCCTCATGGAATAAAACTACAACTCCCATGATGCAACAGGGTCAATGAAGAGTCCTGAGGTGTTCAGCAGGGCAGAGAGGAGGAGGAGGAGGAGAAGGAGGGGGGCAGGTTTCAAACCAAGTGATGTAAGCGAGTGTGTGTGTGAGTGTGTGCGCTCCATCGTAGGTAGTTGTGCTCCATGCATGAGTCCGGAGTGTAGTCGTTGTCTGGAGGACCTGAGCACGGAGAACCGGGTCGAACCGAATCGAGCCGAGCCTCCAAGCTGCATTAGTCCTTCTCCTCTGATCCATACCGTAGTGCTGACTTTGAGGTGCGTTTCTTTTTCTTTTTTTGTGGAGGATTAAAAGTTCCCCCCCCCCTCTTTCTCCCCCTACTTTTCGGTGGGATAGATCAGACCAGACCTCCTCGTCCAGAACAACAGACAAGAAAAAGGAACCCGACTGGAAACCTCGTTTTTGGTGGAAATGTTCGTCGGAATCAAATTTTCTTAAAACTCTTGACTCTCTCGGATCATTTGGAAGTCATTTGGTGAACTTACAGCTCCGTGAGGGGTCGTTTTTCCCCTTCTTCACCCCCTCCTCCACCACCTCCACCTCCTTCTTCACGCTGCTCCTCAGCCAAAGCGGACACTTGTGGCCGAGAGGAGTGCTGGAGTTTGGGGCTGGTTTAACCCCTAAACCCGGGCCAGACTGCTTGAGGAGGGTCGAGGCTACGGAGGGAGAGGAGCTGAACTGTTCTTAGAGCTTTTTAAATCCCAGAAATCGGCTTTTTTCTGTCTCCTGTTGGGCTCCGACGCGAAGGGACTCTCCTGGGAAGCTGAAGGTGAGCACCGTGAGGAACTTCTCCAGCTCTTTCTACTGTTTTCCTGCTCTTTTTCCTCGAGTTCTGTTCTGGCGTCTGAAACAAAACCGCAGCTTTGTATTCAAACATTGTGTCCATGATAACAAACAGGAGTAGCATCAAAGCCCTCCACCTCAGACATGTGCAGAAATTGGGTTTCTGTGTGTTTACTGTGAGAAGGCGGCTGAAGGAGCAGTTTTAAGCTTTTAATTATCCTGTACTTCTCCTTTCCCCATTTAGCTTTAGTCAACTGGTTCATTAGGCAGCTCTGTTTACCAAAAACACAGTTAATTTTTTAAAAAATGGGTTAATGTTACGGCAAAGTGTATTATTGTTATTTATAATTATTAGGCTTTTCCACTTGCTCCTATGCTACTCGGTTTGTCTAGAAGTTCATTAAAAAGCAGATTTTTCCAGAAGTACTAGAGTGTGATTGTGCTGCAGGAACAAATGGCCAAAAGCTCTGAGAATCTGAGGCGCGCAGCTGGAGCGCAGCAAGGAGTTGACTCTTGAATGACTCGTTCATTCGAGTCGGGTCCTAATAGTGATTCATTTGATCCGATTCAGTCATGTAGGTCGTCAAGTAGGATTTTGTCATTTCAGCCACACAGCCAGTACACAGGGAAATGAAATAACGTTCCTCCACAAGAACAGAACCAGAACTGAACACCACCAGGGCAGAAAATATTGTAAAAGAAAAAAACATTTAGTGTAATTGACAATAGCTACAGTCTGGATGAATACAGTATTTTGACAGGCATTGTATTCTAGCAGCAGATAGTTGTGTGTAAAAATGCACAACAGAGTTAAACAGCAATGAATGAGTGTGCAAATATAGCAGCAGCAGGACAGAATGTGCAGTGTAATAAATAGAAGGGATTTATTAGTCGTGACTAATACTGGATATTTTTACTCGTAGTAAAATGCGAATCTCATTGTTTACATGTTCTAATAACTGATGAATTGGCCTCATGAAGTGAGACCATCCATCACCAAAATGTAGCTACTAGTTCAGAGTGACTAAGAGTAGTGATTTGACTCACTCTGAGTCAAGTGTCATGCCGTCGATCTGAAGTTGACTCAACTGATGTTCAGTCAACTTTATTGGACACACATGAGACAAGGGTGAAATAGCCAAGTTTTGTGATTCAGTTACCTGTTAAATGGAACAAATAATTCATTGCAATGAGTGACTCAGAAGAATCGGTTCAGCAGAGGGAGTCGATTCATCACTGGCCTGCAACCGTTTGGCATGCTGGCGTGCTTTAAGAGCACCTGGTTCAAGGGAATGTGTCTGGCTGTGTAAACCAACCTAAGTAACGTTTTGACTTTGTTTGTGAATACTATTAGAGCAAGGTGACTGATTAATTTTTTTTTTCATCTGTCATTTAAACTTTATCACACAATCCGTCTGCCTCTTAAGTGTTTGCTAAAATTATTTCCTACCTTCATTATAATCGCACAATTTAGTACAGTGGTCCTCAAACTGGTCCTGAGAGACCCCCATATGGTCCACATTTCCTCTGTTCCTATGGGTTGGAGCAAAAATGTGGACCATCTGGGGGTCCCTGAGGACCAATTTGAGACCCATTGCCTCTGTAAACCTTTAAAATCTGCTTTCAAAACACCTCTAGTCTGATTTTTCCAGAACACATTAGACAGGATGACGGCGATTGCAGCGTCTAGACCAGGAAATTAAAACAAGATGTATTGTACAAATTGTACCTTTTTAGTTTTATTTCATTAAGCTGACTGGGCTGTGAGTGTTAGCAGGAAAATGCTCATAAACCCCATTAGAGTTTAATAATGAAGGCTGTCCACCCAAACGATGACCACTAAAAGCTCCCAGAGTCGTGTTTATTTCTGTTTTAGCCTCCCAAACACTGTGCTGCAATACTTCTCTCTCTCCCTGTTCCTTCTTTCCAAGCAGGACCGTTTTGATGTGGCCACGGGATAAACAACAATGTTTCACAAAAACACGTATTTGAATGCCCCAGTTGCAGGACAACATGGGAGTGAATGCTTGGGGAAGACTCTGGGACTTGTGTGTGTTTAGTGGGAGTGCAGGAGTTATTTACTTTTCCTGCTTAGACTACGTCTTCGTTGTGTATTTCTGAGCTCTCTTCGTTTGGAGAAAGCAGTTTGAACGTTTTTATTGGACGTGGCAGAATGTTTGGACCATATCAGCTGGCTTTAGGGTTGTCACGATTATTCGGTTCAAGAAAACCATTGATTAATCTTGACCTCATTGATTAATCGAATTTGTTATTGGCGGTTTGCATCATGATGGTCCATATTTTACATTGTTACAGTAAGATGCTTGTTAAGTGCTGGTTTAGTGTTATTTTAGTAAAGTATTGTTTAGTATTATTAAAGTCCTTTTTAGAAACTGATGATACAGTTAATCATCAAAATAACCGAAATTACTCAATGACTATGCTTATAGTGGCAGGTCTACTGGACTCGACTGTTTTCGCAGATTCATCAGACCCATCTCTTGTCCATGGTAGAATCCGAGAACTTTTCTTAGTCCCTCCCTTTCACACGCCCGTCTGCCTTCTTTTACATATCTGCACTTCAGTCACACTTTAAATCTTCTGTTCATTCTTTTATTTATTTCCCTCTATTTTTACACTTCCTCATTAATAGTATTTTTGTTCTGTTTCACAGTGAAGGGCCTTTGTGTGTGATAATGGGCTACATTAATAATCTTGACCTAACCAGAGCTCCACAGCATCCAAACTGCAATGTGTTTCCATACATTTCTGCACTTTCTATTGAAGAGCCTGTGTTTCCAAAGCACACTTTCACACCAACATACACACACACACACAGCCTCATGCTCACGCTCACGTAAGCCCCCCCCCCTCCCCACCTCCCCGGATCTAATTCGGCTTCTCCAAAAACTCTCCCTGCCAATAAGTGGCCATTGTAATTCAAAGTAAGAGCGTTCATGGTCAATTTCCACCTTGTGACCGGTCAGCATTGTGGATGTGGCAGGAAAGCAAAGCAGTTTGAATGGTGGCAGGCAGGCTAGCTGCAGCATGTACAGACTTGAAAACCAAGCAAAGCAGCCCAGAATGCAAAAAGTGCATGCACGATCATTAGCATTAGTATTGTGCAACATTTAAAATGGAAATATGCGATACAGTGGCAAACCTCCTGCATCCTGAGGTTTACTGGTTAATTTTCCATTGTATGTGCTTTTGTTTGTTTCGGAGGAAACGTATTTGGACGTTTGTTGGCAAACCTGATCATGTGAAGTTTTTCTAAGCCACATGTAAACCTGTGTTGTTTTTGCTGTTTTTCTAATTCGATTATTTAGGCAGATTAAGCGCCTTTAGCTCCTCAGATTGTTGAGATATTTCCCTTGAGTTACATTCGACCTTTGAAATGGAGAACTGTAAGTAACCTTGTAAAAATGCAGCCATTTAGAGCCATAATTGCATCAATTAGTGAAATTGGAGGCAGAATGGTCGCAGTTGACGGTCCTTCAGGATTTGAGCGGTGTTTTCTTCGGCGGCTCCTTCAAGATGGGTCAGAAGTTCAGTTGCTTTTCACCTTCAAGCTGAAAAGCCTTGCGCATTGTGAAGGTCTTTCCGGAGACGATTATGACAGCGATGGCATAATTGAGCTCGATACATTCAAGCCGACCAGTTTGTTTACATTTGTGCTGGAAGTTTCCGTTCTCACTGGGTGTATTTCAGCAGGACTAAGGGGAGATTAAGGGCCTTTGTGCCGTATATGTCTGCTCAAAGCATAGAAGTGTTTAAATTGTGTACTTGGTGAAAAGGGCTGAAAAATAAAGGTTATTTAAGGTTTGGTTCCTTGGGATATTTTTTTTTTTTTTGTTATGCACCACAGTCAGCAGCCGTTTTGGGTCGTTTGCGTAGTTGGAGCGGCCTGTCCCGTGTGTGTGTGTGTGTGTGTGTGTGTGTGTGTGTGGAAAGAGAGGTTAAAAAGCCAGCATGTGGTGTGTGTGACCTCAACTCTGTGGAGATGTTTGGTGAAGATGGACAGAGAAGAGAGAGAAAAGAGTGCCATTCCCACTGGGCATTCTTTGGGGTGGAAGTGCGCGGTGGAGCGTTTGGGAGTGGAGAAAAGGAATTTTTTTTCCTGCCCTCTAATTTATGAGGCTGCCAGGGCTGAGTTGGCAGAGGAAAGCAGCGCCCAGTGCCTCGAAAAGAAAGTTGTTGTTGAACAACTGTCTGGAAGCTCTGGCGTGAAACGTTCCGTTCGCTTTCATTCCGTGCTCCTCTCCAAACGCAGGACAATGGCGCACAGCCCTGCTGCCATTCATGCCTTTCCTACAGGCCGCAAACTGTGTGTAAACACAGCAACGACAAACCAGTAATAGCTGGTTTGCACTGCATGCTGGAACTGGCTGAGGATTCTTGACTGAAGTTTGGATGATGCTTACCAAAATGTAGGTAGTATGGAGGTGTTTACAACCGAGAGGCCTAGAAAAGAGCATCATCACAATATTTAATTTCTGTGACGTTTGCTAAGTTGTAACATCCTTAAAAGATCTAATAGTACCACATTTCATAAAGTACTATTAAACAACCATTAAGATTCAAGATGAAAGCTCCCATACTGCCACAGTTCATGAAACACTGATTAACAGCCAGGAAGATCTTGAATTTTCATGGTTGTTTAATAGGATTTCATGAAACGTGGCACTGTTGGAGGTCTTTTGGTGGGTTATAACTGCAAAGTTTTTCACCCCCTGCTCTGTACTAAATGTAATTATTGCTCTTTAAAGGGCCCATATCATGCAAAACAATGACTTTGTTGTGTTTATGTAAACATATTGCCAGATACTACCAAAACAGACCACTCAGTCCATGTATGGAATCTACGCTGTGAAATCACAGTTTTTGTGGTCTCACAAAATTCGCCGTATTTACATGCATCAGCCAAATCCACCTAGAGCAAAGTGGCTCAGCCCATCCACAGTGAAGTTATACGGAGTGTTTCAGCTGGGCCTGCCGAAACAAAGAGAGACAGCTTAAGGGAAAAGGAGAGGAGGAAAAATGGTCATATGGAAATTATTTGACTAGTTGTGGTGCATGAAATCGCACGTTACAAAAGGCCCCATATCCTTCTTTTTCTTCCTCTGCTCAGAAAAGCATATTTTGATGTAATTTAGGGCTTTAAATACAGTCGTATTGCCCCCCTCTAGGTGCTGCAGGGGAGGGGAGGACGCAGGGTAGAGTGGTAGAGAAAAAGAAACAGTGAAGTGAATGGAGACCTAAAGGGAACTTGGAGCTGAGCGAGAGTGAGGGACTGTATCTATGTATGTGTGTGTATGACGCACCAGACTGGCCCCAACAGACTCCCTGTGGAGCGGTGGGCTCGCGGCTGGCCGCCTGCTGGACTGACCCAGGCTCTGGAGGGACTGAGGTCACGCACCCCAAACCAGACACAAACCAGCGCCGCAATCCGGAATGTTCCAGCGGTAATGAGCGCCGGCCGAACTCCCGCCCCGTCCCGTTCCCCTCCACCGATCACAGCCAGAGAACATCCTGGGGGCACTTTAATTAGGGAACGAAAGCCCTCGGCCCCTGCCTCGCTCATTCTGCCCCTCTCCACTAGAAAGAAGTGGAAGTTTGACCAGTCTGCTTTACAGTGCCTTTGAAGGATTAAGCCTGGTACACTGGGTGAGCTGGTACTGACAAATCAGGCCCCCACAAGTGAGCAGCGATGAAGGGGGAACTGGTGTTCCTTCAATCACAAAATGGCTACACAAACTTTTTTTCCCTTCCTTTTTTCTTTCCCTCTTTTTTCCCCTCAAATTAGTGGACTAACTGCTCCAGCTCTGCAGAGCCTGCTTTCCTCTCTTCCACCACTTTTAATGGATGTTCCCAGTGCTGGTTTTCACAAAGCAGTTTGAAGTAAGAGGACTGCTCTCGGATGACTTTTGTCCTGCATTTCTGATGGCCATTATCATGGAAACTGGTGCTAGATCAGCTCTTATGTTCCCAAGGAATGTTAAAGGGAAATTATGCCAGTTAAAAAAAAAATTCTACAGAAATTAGTTGCTGTAATGTTGGTATTTAGTCATTGACTGTGGTTTCATTGTGGAGAAAATCCGTTTTTCAGTGATGTTGATAATTGTTAGATTGACATTGCCCTGTTTTTTATTTCCCCATCCAAAATGACCAGATGGGGAAATCTGGTCATTTTGGATGAGGGGGGCGCACCACATGGGGGGTAAACGAAAAAAGAGGGGATAAAAAAGGGGGTTAAAAGAAAGAGTAAACTTTCTTTGCCTTGGAATGCTCTACATTTACCTTTAAAATATGTTTTAGGCCATCATATGTCTCAGGGATCCCATACATTTGTAACCAGTTCTTTTAATAACTTTGTTAGGTAGCTTTTAAAGAGGTATTAAAACTCTTCGGATGTTCGGTTCCTATCACCACCGCTGTGAGCGAGTTTCTCTAAAATGACACATTTCGGATGAAAACACTTTAATACTTTAATTAAGCTGCAATTGAGGTCAGTTTGGTGAATTTCCCTTTGAAGGCTTTAGTCAGTGCTACTTAGTTTGAAGTTTATCCTTTACTGCCTTATCAGCAGTGATGACCAGTGAGCATCCCCGTGAGTGGTTCTGAATCAGGCTGCTTATTCTCACCATCCACTCTGTTAATCACAAAATGGCTGTGTTTATTTATTATGATCTTTTTCTTCACGTTTGTGAAACCTGCCGCGCCCTCATCCGCTCCGCTCCTGTGGAAACAGCCTCACTCGGAGGCCTGATTCGTTAAGTTCGGGCCACAGTTTGCTTTGCTTGCGGCTAGTTTGTTTATACGAAGTAACTGGAAACTTTAAAAGTGTTTGTTTTGATCTTTTAGACTTTCTGCTCATTTTAACCAGGAATTGGGCAATGTCCTCCCTGACTCGGATTCGGTTTAGAAAAGTAAACAGTGTAATGAAGGTCTAAAGCTGTATAGCTTTATAACAGGCCACGTTGTATGAACTGTCTATTCATTTACATAGCAGAGAGTGCAGCACCGTGCAAAAGTCTTTATTATATTTTAAACCTCTTGCGCTGAGCAGTATTTGTTCTTAAAAGCTAATATTAGAACGTATGCAAGTAACATGCAGGTAGCCCAGTTTTTCCACTGTAGCTCTCATCAAATACCTCAAAAACCTGGTCCAGCTCAATCGATACTTCATTAAGTTTTACGAATGGAGGTTCACGTATCCAAACAGGCTGAAGGAAATCTGGAACTGAACCTGTGTTCTCCTCACCAACTCATAAAATATAAAACTTTTTTATTACAAACAAAACAAATCTAGGTATTTAATGCTTTGTTTAACATTTATTCTAACGTTAACTTGTGTATTTGCTGGCAGAAAGTCCCCCACTGCCCAGATTAATGGCTTTTGCACAGGAGTCTAAGACTTTTGAACACTTCCGTATTCTCTTCGGACAGCTGAGGCCTAGAACTCTAGCCTTATTACCAGCTTTAACCACAGTGCTGTCAAACTAGGATCTACAATAGCAGTGAATAAAAGATGGGGGGAGTTTAGACAGAATTCCTTTTCTAGCCTCCAAACAGTTGCACTCGTACTCAAAACTGTTTCATTTTTTTTTATCTGTCTTCATTCCTTTTGCTTTTCAGGGTAAATATTTAAGTCTCCAAGTCTCTCAGCCTCGAGGTAGCTGATGCTCAAACAGGGCTTTTATGTGAGCTTTTCTTTTCTTGGAAAATGACCATTCTTATCTAAGACTCCTTTGAATGTTTACTTTTTCTCAGCGATGCTAAAACGTAGTTTGGACTGTCCAGACCTCTTACCTGACCGTGCATAGGAATCTGTGTAGCTAGAACCTGTTATTTTGAACTGGGGAGACAACTCTTGTGTGATTGAACAGATTATTTAGGAAAGGCTTTATATAGAATAGCACTGCTACTGATGGCCCCCATTATTCAGCTGTTTTATTATTAATTGGTTTTTGCATCATATTTCAGCTGAAAAAACACACAGCGGTACAGCGTGTTCCTCTTTGGGTCGTACTTCAGACTTGAGGGTTAAATGGCCCATTTGGGAATAACAGCCTGAATGTCCTCAGCAGTTGTGTGTGTGTCTGTGTGTGTGTGTCTGTGTGTGTGTGTCTGTGTGTGTGTGTCTGTGTGTGTGTGTCTGTGTGTGT
>JBBPCX010007103.1:0-18100 GCA_037974365.1 Hydrocynus forskahlii
CACTGTGTGTCTTAACCAACAGAAACATTCCTCTGAAACTGGTCAGGTTCAGGGACTGGACTGGAAATGAGAGTCTTCGAAAGTCTTTCAGGAAGCCTGGAGAACTGTTCCTCAAGAAGTATTTATGGAAAAAGATTTGGGTGACTAGTGAATACCAGTGTTAGCAACATGGTGCAGTGTTGCCTCACAGTGAGAAGAGACTGGGTCTCCCGACTGGGATGGACTGAGTTTGCTTCACCACTTTGCGTTTGCATGGGTTTCTGCCGGGATCTCCGGTTTCCCCCCACACTCTGAAGGATCCTAGATATATTGAGGACGCTAAACTGTCCCTTGGTGTGACTGTCTGTCTGTGTGTCTGTCCTGCGATGGACCGGTGTCCTGTCCAGCGTCCTGTACCCTATTTCTGATAAACAGCTCAGAAAACAAGAAAGTGTTAGCAATGTCAGCCTTGCAGCTCCAGTTCTGAAGAAGCAAAACCTGGATGCCAACCCTTTAATTAAATAGAAATTTCGGAATCCCCCTTTAAAGGAGAGGAGAGAGTGACTGTCATATGGTGTTGATGCCGAAACAATAAATACAGTTTCAGTCAGTCAAGGTGAAGAATCAAATAATGCCCAATTTCCATCTGCCCTCCAGTACATTAAAGTGTAGAGGAGGAGTCAGAACCGAGAGAGGGAGAGAGAGGGAAAGAGAGAGAGAGAGAGAGAGAGAGAGAGAGAGAGAGAGAGCTGGATCGTGCTCTCGGTTTGTCTTTATTTTGCTGTTTTCTCTCTCCGGAGCTGATGCTGAGGCTCTGAGGCGGAGGGAAAGAAGAAGAAGAAGAAGAGGAGGTGGAGGAGTAGGAGGAGAAGGCTGAGATGGGAAACCATGGAGGAGCGAGAGAGGAAATAAAGGAATAAAAAGCGAAAGAAAGGAGGCTCGCGCGAGCTGGTTTTTGGGGTCCGGTCTGCGGGGGTTCGCTCCTCCTGTAGATCAGGGATGTTCTGGCGTTAGCCTGGCTGCTGGAACAGAAGGGTGTTGTCAGAAAAAAGAGAGAGAGAAAGAGAGAAAAGGAGGAGGAAGAGGCGGAAGGAGGCACGGACTGGGGCTGAAAGGTGAATCCGGGCTGCGACACTTTAAAGGCCGAGCGAGGAGGAGGTGATGGCGTGAAGCGCGAGGAGCGGAGAGGAGGAAGGAGGAGAGAGAGAGAGAGAGAGACAGACAGACAGAAAGAGAGAGAGAGAGAGAGAGAGAGAAGGGGGTCTGCAGCAGCACCGCTGCGCTCGCGCCGGAAGCCCTCGCGCTCAGGTAAAGCCTTCTCGACACAAACGACCATTTCTGCGTGTGCGCGCGCGCGTGTGCGTGCACGATCTGTTGCTCAACGCCACCAGCGGCTCGTGCATCCATCGGTGTGTGCATCGTCACCGTCGCGAGACATTTTTTGATGAATTTAAGGGCATTAACACGTTTGCACACAATGGGTATAAATGCGTTGTTTCTGTTGGTCTGTATTAACCACACTGGTTCTGTTGGCCTGTATTGGTTCTGTTGGCCCGTATTGGTTCTGTTAGCCTGTATTAGTTCTGTTGGTCTTTATGAACTCCCTTGGTTCTGTTGGCCTGTGTTGGTTCTGTTGGTCTGAATTAACTGCACTGGTTCTGCTGGTCTGCGTTGGTTCTGATGGTCTAAATTAACTGCATTGGTTCTGTTGGCCTGTTTCGGTTCTGTTGGTATGAATTAACCGCACTGGTTCTGTTGGCCTGGATTGGTTCTGTTAGTCCCGAATTAACAGCATTGGTTCTGTTGGTCTATATTAACTCCCTCGGTTCTGTTGGCCTGTATTGGTTCTATCTGTCTGTAATAATAGCTGTGGTTCTTTTGGTCTGTATTAACTGCCTTGGTTCTCATGTCCTCTATTGGGTCTATTAGTCTGTATTTACTACATTGGTTTTGTTAGTTCATACTAACTGCATTGGTTCTGTTGGTCCATACTAACTGCATTGGATCTGTTGGTCCGTACTTACTGCATTGTTTCTGTTGGCCTGTATTAAATGCACTGGTTTTGTAGTAACTGAATTGGTTCAGTTACTACTTGGCCTGTATTAAATGCACTGGTTTTGTAGTAACTGAATTGGTTCAGTTGGGCTCTATTACCAACAATATTTCTACTGATCCATATTAACTGTGATGGTTCTATTGGACTCTACTACTCTACTTCTATTGGCCTATGCTCATTCTGTTGGTCTCTTATACCTACGTTGATTCTGTTGGTCTGTATAGTCTAAATTGGTACTGTTGGTCTGTATTAACCACACTAGTTCTGTTGTCTGTAGTAACTGCATGGTTTTTTTGGTCTGCATTAGCTGTATTGGTTCTGTTTGCCTGTTGTAACAGTACCGATTCTGTTGGCCTGTATTAACTGTGTTGGTTCTGTTGTTCTTTAATAACAGCACTGATTCTGTTGGCCTGTATTAACTGTGTTGGTTCTGTTGTTCTTTAATAACAGCACTGGTTCTGTTGGTCTGTATTAACTGTGTTGGCTCTGTTAGTCTTTAGTAACAGCACTGGTTCTGTTGGTCTGTATTAACTGTGTTGGCTCTGTTAGTCTTTAGTAACAGCACTGGTTCTGTTGGTCTGTACTAACTGGATGCTTCTGTTGGTCTGTATTAACTGTGTTGGTTCTGTTAGTCTTTAATAACAGCACTGGTTCTGTTGGTCTGTTCTAACTGCATGCTTCTGTTGGTCTGTATTAAGTGCCCTGATTCAGTTGCTCTGAGTCAAATGCATTGCTTGTACTGGGCTGTACTGAGGATTTTCTCATGGCACACTTGGCCAGCATCCTCAGATCCTTGCTCACACACACCATCATGCATTTTTTTTGTTGAACCACTAGCATGGCTAGCCGCTGAGATGGATGCCTCTGCTCCTGTTTATCAGCCATATGGGCTCTGAAACGTGCCACCGGTTTATGTTTTTGCGCTTGATAGATGAATGTGCCACAGCTTCCCACCTCACTGCCTTGCACTCAATGTTTAATGCCGTTTACGTAAGCGTAAGGGAAGCTAGCGCAAAGCGTGGAGAGGCTAGCAGCCCACCTCAGTGGTCCATCTGTCAGAGGAGTACTCCGCTGTCCTCGGTGAAGGCTCGGGAATGGATGCAATAGCTGCAAGTAGCTGTCTCTCATCTCCCCATCCTGCCAGAGGGACATTTATATGCTAGGCTGGTTGGGCCGCTGCTCAGTCAATGGCAGAATTCAGCGCGGACAAGGAAAGCTCTGTTCTGCCGCCGTTGGCTACTTCTGCTGTAGCACAGCGTTTCACAAGCCTTTCATATTTCAGGGTTTATCCTGTTCCAACACACCTGATCCTACTAATAAGCTAAATGAAGGCAACTTGTGCACTTGCTTCCAACTGTATTTGTGGTTTCTGACACTATGAACATGGATGAAATTCAGACCTCAAGCTATGCCCATGTACTTTATTTCATGTTTATAGATCACAGTCTGTCATGCAGTGTGAGAAACCATTTTAGAGATGATGTGAAGGGCCTACATCCCACACGTTCCCACTTGTGACACTTGTGTGGTTTTGGATACCAAAAACAATTCATTTCTACACAACCTCAGAGTTGGACGGGCTGCTCTTGGTGTGCCTTTAAGGCTGAAATATGCAAATGACCTCTGTGTTGGTTGGCTGCCCTGCATTGTGCCTCATTTAAAAAGCAGGCCGGGTTGAAAGGTTCCTTGTGACTTCAGATGACTTTGAAGCAGAGCTAGATTGAATCTGTAGATTGCTGTGACATCACAAAAATAATAGTTGTTTTTGCAGCTTAATGTCGATGTACAAATGTACTGCTAGAACTCAGGAGCTTCAAAACTTTAACAATATTTACACACCAAATGTCAAACATTTTTATTTTTAAAAAAAATTGAGAAAATTCGTTTTTCTGAATAGCTTGACACAGTTTGAAGAAAGTGTGTGAAGATGTAGGCATGCAGTTGGCATGACATGATGCTAAGCTGGTGGCTGCATGATGGCTTTCATTGCTTGTCACTCCAGGGCTAAAGCAAAGATGAAAGCATGGCTTGGCTACATTTGCAGGGGTGGAGGGTTGTGTATATTACACTTTGACCTAACTATTGCTTTAAAGAGCCCATATCATGAAAAAATACATCCATCAAGTCATTATGTGAACAGCTTTTCCTTAACCAGGGTCACAGGGGGTGCTGAAACCTATCCCAGCGGTCACAGGGTACAGAAACAACATAGGCAAGTCACCAGTCTCACAGGGCAGACACAGACAAATGCATTCACACGCAGTCACCATGGAAAACCAAGCGTTAGTAATTTTTATAGGGAAAAAAATCAAATGCAGTAACAAGACTGCATAGCACTCACACACTATGCAGTCCATATTTGGAATCTAAGCTACAAAAGAGCCCATTGTTAGTTCAAGTTTTTGCTTGTGATGTTGTTAAAAACAGTGCATTGATATATTCAAGTTTTGTTTGTGATGTCATAAAAACAATGCATTGATATATTCAAGTTTTTGTTTGTGATGTCATAAAAACAATGCATTTATATATTTAGCCTGAAGCAATTTAGTCCCATCCTCTCATACTGAAGTTTTAAGGAGTGTTTCAGCCTGGACTGCTTTTAGAATGAAGTGCAGGCAGCCAGTCAGAACAGAGCTCATTTAAACATTCATTCATTCATTTTCTGTTACTGCTTAAACCTTACTAGGGTCACGGGTACCCCCTATGGGCACGAGACAGGGACTCACCCTGGGCAGGGCATCAGCCAAACACAGGACACACACACACACACACACACACACACACACACACACACACACCATTCACTCACTCACTCACACCTACGGTCAGTTTAGAATCCCCAGTTCACTTGACTGCATGCCTTTGGACTGTGGGAGAAACCCGGAGACCCTGGAGGAAACCCACACCACCACGAGGAGAACATGCAAACTCCACACACACAAAGCAAGGACCCAGATTCGAACCCCAAGCCCTGGAGGTGTGAGGCAACAGCGCTACCCACTGCACCACCATGGGGCCTCATTTGAATATATCGTCTAAAGGTTCAGTGACTACAGTCCCTCCTGTAAGTGAGTGCGCTGAAACGGGAAAGTGCTTGAATGTGCTGAGCTTGCATACTCCAGGACTGGTTTGCTGCGTAAGATCTGATGTGCCTGATCTTCTGTAGCGTTTAAATGATCATCAGAGGTGCTAAAGAGGTGCTGGCTACAAAGCACTTGAAGGCTTCCCTGTGCTGAGATGGGTTGTGGTCAGGTGGTGCGTGCAGCTCCTGCACGAGATTGTTTTTAATACTGAGCTCGAATCTGTAAAGAGCAGTGAGCTGGTTTCATATAGGCCTCTATATCTCCTCGCATGTTCATCCCTGGGGGATTTCGAGAGTGCAAAGAGTGGCCGTGCTCTGGAGACCCATAAGAGCAAGAGGGAAAGCCACACTGTACAGTGATGGCTTATAATGGATGAGAGGACTAAAAACAATAACATCTATCTATAGCACATATAATGTACACATCTGAGAACCCTTCCCAACTGCTGGGAAATGATGAAAGGAACTGTCTAGAAACTACTAGCCACTCTCAACTATGTACATGTTTGTGGACCATTAGCTAACGGCTCTATAGCATGCTAACAAAACAAGCATTGCATATTTTACAGCAGTTGCAAATTATAGCAATAACCGAACATTGCAAGATTTAAGCTTGGGTTATTACTTTAAGTGGAATGAAACAGCAATACCTCACCTAACAGTTTCTTACAAGCAGCTATAACCTTCAATTTTCCCTGCTATACATTACAAATGTCTGTGTACATATACTTTGTCATTGCATTTAGTGATCACATAAGGATGTTAAAGAAATTGGCAGTATTACAGTCATGGAAAATGGGTACAAACAGGTTACTTATTAAGCAAATTGAAATGTTTCTGTATTAAACATTAACATGTGTCTGTATTTGACTCTCAGTGTATATAAAAGTAGAACAGTTGCATTGACATGTCTCAGCCAATCATTTTTCCTTCCTAGCCTAACTAGTATTGACCACAGACTGTGGGAAGTTGGTGCTGGGCTGAATCTACAGCTTGGGCTGGAAGTAAATCAGCCTTACCTTAACCTATTTTTATTTTTCTCACGGCCTGTTGGTGGCACTGTTGTTGGGAGGTCAACCTCGAGTCCAAAGCAATCAGCTTCTAGTCATATGATCACAGCAAGTAAAATTACAAAAAAAAGTGAATTACAAAAGTCAGTCATGTCCTGAAGCCTTCTTTTCCTTTTTTTTGTGATGTCACAAAACACATTTGCATACTGGATATCCACCTATTGAGCCTTCAGTAGTCCTATTTGCACTGAAGTTGTATGCTAGAGTGTTTCAACGCAGACTGCTTTTTAAACGAGGGCAGACAATCAGAACAGCTCATTTGCATACATCAGTCTGAAAGACACCGCAACCGTTTAAGTCTAAAGGACAAAGAGAGGTTGTCTTGTAAAACTGGTCATGTAAAAATGATTTTAAAAAACCCCACACAAATGTCAGTGGGCAAATGAAAATAAAAATGACAAGAAATGCAGGAGATTGGCCCTTTAATGAGGTGTTTCCCTGCTGAATCTGAGCTCAGCCAGCACTGACATCAGTACCGTAAAAGGGAAAGCAGTATCGTGCCACGTGGAAGGACGTGTTGCAGCATGCAGCAATCTGTGTTAGACCCATGTTAGGTGAGCTGCGCTGCACAGGTGTGTAATTTGGGCCTGCTGCTGAGTCATGCTGTGAAATCAGGCCAAACTGTCTTTATTAATCTTGGTAAATGTACCACAGGGCTTTTAAATGTTCCACCCAAAATGGCTCCAACTTGCAGAGGTTGAGGGGGCCGTTAGGGGGATTTATGTCGTAAGCCGGGGCGATGCTGGATAAGACTGGCCTCCGAACAGATGAGTAATGCAGAGTAACTCAGTGTTAACTCCCCAGTACCCCCTTACATGCTCTCTTTCTGTGCTGTGTAGCATGTATGCATGTGTATGTGTTTGAGTGAAGGTCTGAGTGTGTGTATGGGGGGTGGTGTTGTGTTGAGAGGGACTTGCGTGGACTGCAGGCTGATTAAAGTTTAAAGTGTTTGAGCGGAGTGGGAGTTATGCAGAGGGATGAGTTCTGCTCTGTGCCTCCGCTCTTTCAGAAGTGGCAAACATGTTTCCTCATATTCCCTCTTTTCTGGCTTTTCATGTGGAGGCTATTGAGTAAGGCCTAGTTTTGGGAAGCACATAAAAATTCATCCTAGGACGGTGGAGCGTCCCTTCAATCTGTCATGATCACTCAGTTACTCGACTACTCTGACTATAGTTTTATTTTAAAGCTGATATTCGGGTTTAATCAGGTTTAATGGGCATTTCCTTAGTGGTATTCAGATCAACTAAAGGTACCTTTTAATAGAAGGTGTCTGCATTCAATTTTGTGATGTTAAGAGACAACAGATTTGATGGTTTGACGCAAAGAAGAAGTGAATTCCATGCATTTTTAAAAATGACCCATCGTTTGAACACGGGCTTGGTGTTAAATGGTTAACTGTAGTGAAACTTTACATATTTCTTTACAGTGGTGGTGAATGGAACTAGGGGTCATTACGTCATTATGTCTACAACATTAATATAGCCATTTATTTATTATCCAAACCCACCAGTGACTCTGCATATGTCTTCTGAGTGTTTATATGGAATGTTAATGATGTTAAAATAGCAGCAAAACTGAACTAAATCAGTTTTCTTTGGAAACTGTTTTGCCTCACTGCACCCTGCATGTACTCCTCCACCATGAACAGATTTATTTTTATACCAGAAGGTCTCAAGCGTCTGGTAAAACAATGTCTCAGACATCAGGCAGGGCATTCAGGACCATTTCATGCAATAACCTTCTGTGAAGAAGCTTTTAGAGGGAGACGTCTGGTTCCATTCACCGCAACTGTGAAGAATTCTGACTTTCTTTAGTTTCTCTAGAACTGAGCGTTTCACATTAAATCCACTCTTTGTTTACACCTTAACCATTAAATTATGCAGAACATGTTGGAAAATCAGTGGAATTAACCTTTAAAGCATCTTAACTGTCACATTTCACAGGCCTGTTCAAGATAATCCGAATAGTTCCAAAAGCACTCAACAGCTCTGAGTCGTGTAATTCAGTGTAAAGTAACGGTTTCAGTGATCGGGTTGAATGATCATCTGATTGTCATGTACTGTGGTTGCATTGACCTGCTGGTCATGAACAAGGACTATTTTTTTTTCTGTAACATAGTTTAAATTATTTTTTATATATTCACACACAGACACACAAACAAAACCTCACCAGTCTTTTCATACACCATTCCCTTACATTTTTAATTTTATTCTGAGGCTGTCTTCATCCGCACACCTTTATCCGACCTCTGCTCTGTCTTTCAATCCTCTGGTACAATAGGTGATAAAATCAGGAGATTATTACATTATTTATAAGTAATACATAATGCATTTTAAAGAGTACATTAGTAGTCCTTAATGCAGGACAACTGATTTATGATGATGGCAAAGTTCAGAGTTTAATGCTGCATCATTTCCTGCCAGTAATGCACGCGCTCAAAGTTCAGTCTGTTGTGCAGGACACAGTAATGCTCAAAGGTTTGGGACCACTTTCTGCATTACTAATGGGCGTTATTTTATTTTACATTAGCTTATACTTGAGCCACTCCTCAAGGATTCTCCATGACTCTCAGTCAGAGACCGCTGCACAATAACGTAACGCCATCGACTCCTGTATCGCCTGCTGCGCCTCTGGACTGCAGTATGACCAGTCAGACTAAATTCTTAACCTCTTATTAGACTCTAAATTCTGCCTCTTATTAGTGTGATTGCTTCTGCAATTCTTAAGATTTATTATTATTATTATTATTATTATTATTATTATTATTATTATTATTCCAACTGTTCTTGGGGGCGGCTTCTCCTCAGACAGTTTTTGAAATATGGACATGATCAACACATTCATTATCCCCTTCAGTGCATTTGTACACAGCTTACCAATCAGAAGATCAAGGGCCGAGTATTGATCATTTAAAAATGTGGTCATGTCCCCTCTGTAATATTTGGGGAGAGAGAGAATACATTCAAAATGTGTGTCGGAGAGAGAGAGTGTCACATCACAGGTAACGGAGGCCGCAGAGCAACAAAAAGCAAAAATCAGACTCAAGTCAGTTATACCAAAAAAACCTGTGACACCGCTTGTGACACCGGTTGTGGTTTAATTAAACATAAACGTGGCTACGTGCACTTTCATCCATCCATACCCATAAATGGCTTGGTAAGAGCTCACGCCTCCACACCATCAACCACGCAGTCACACTTCGCGTTTTGTAAGGAAGTTTATTGTCATTTGTTGTACAATGACAATAAAGATTTTGTTCCGTTCTGTTTTTTTCTTTTCTGTTATTTTTTATTCGACTATAAACTGTTTCTTTCTATGCCGATATGTATCCTATTTTTCCTATTCTATGCAATTCTATTCAATTCCATTTTTTCTATTCTATTCCATATTCTGTTTTTTCCTTTTCTGTTCTATTCTATTATAACATCATACTGTGCAAAACTCTTGTGTGAACTGTTTAAAGTCATTTATCTGAGCAGGGCTTTCTGCCAGTAAATACACAAGTTAACACCAGAATAAATGTAAACAAACATTTAAAGCTTAAATAACAAAATTAGGATGTTTTTCCTTTTTTATTTTTTTTTGTAAAATGTACTTGAAGTTTTGTGAGGTGAGGTTCCAGATTCCTCCTCAGTTCCTCCAGCCATTCTTTGGTTTTGTGAAACTTCATCAGCAGCTCCTGATTTAATTTAATGAAGGATTGATTGAGTACTTGATTGGCATTTGACATATTTGATGAGAACTATTATGTTATACTGAACTTTCGTGAGGAGGTCTGGGAATGATTAAGCAAACACACAGACATACATAAAATCACTATTCATTGTATTATTTTTATTTGTAGATGTTTTAATTAAAATCATATACTACTCAGCTAAACAGGTTTTAATGTTCTAAGGTGTCTAAGACTTTTGCACAGTACTTTATGCTGTATTGTGTCCTTTCTTTAACTGTATTCTATGTGTTATTTCATACTATTCTATAGATGCTTTTCATTTTATTTGATTCCTCTTTTGTTTCCATTCTGTTCAACTATGTTTTATTTATGTTATTATGTTATATATTATTTTCTATTTAAATTTTGTGATTTTCTATTTAATTTAAGTGATGTTCTTTCATAATTTAGCTGGAATGTATTTCATTTATGTTTAAATTTGATATATCGTTATAAAACTAATAAAAATATACATGTGATTTAAATGTGATTTAATTTATCATTTAATGAGAAACTTAATCAAAACATTGCAAAAAATTAGTTGGAATGAGTTGTAGCACAAAAATGTAATATTTTTATACAGTTATCCTTGTAGCCTGGTGTACCATGTACTTGTGTAAGCTGTGTGTTTTGATGGCATCCTTTAGAGAACTGTTGCCATTAAGATTGTAACATTTGAGCCGTTGCTAGAATGTCAGGATCTCAGTCCTCATGTTATTTTAAAGTTGCAGTTGCTTGATTTTGGCTTTTGACGCAGCCAGATGTCTCCATGTCAGCTTCTGTTCATCTCCAAAGGGATCCCCTCATGGCCAAATACCAAACATGCACTAAGTGCACTAAAGTAGGCCTGTGTGATGTAATGAACCGACAATTATGAAGATTTGTATGTATACAGGTATATGTATATGTAAGATAAGATAAGATAAACCTTTATTAGTCCCTAAAGTGGGAAATTTGCTTTGTCACGGCAGAAAGTGGACAGAACAAAGGTAAGAAAAAAACAATATAATAGAAGAAAATACTATACCAACAGGACAGTATAAAATGTACACTGTACAACCTAGAAATATAAAATAGGATTGTAAAATATATACATATATGTATATGTAAACTAAATATAGACTTAGGCAGGTATGTATGTATGTACACAATGATACCTCAAATATCATTGAATAATACAATTTGAAGTGTGTTAAATATCATCTGAAATTATGCATCTAGACACGGAGACACAAGAAGTCTAGCCATTCACTCACAACAGCACAAACCAGTTATATAGTATTACTGTATATATTTAATATAGAGATGGGTGTTTTTATATATTACACTATAATTTTCCTGTCTTAAAAGTTACAAATATTTATTTAATGATAAACAATCATTATCTATTTATAGCAATATGAATGTTATCTGTATCAGCATTTAATCACTTTTCAGAGATGAGGTGTTCTTGAGATTATTATGTACAGGTATGCGGCCGCTAGAGGCCGCCAAGGTTTCAGGTTTGTATTGGGGGAACTTTTATTGTGAAGAGGGGATTTCTTGTTTATATTAGTCACTGCTGGGTGGTTAGAGTTAAGTGTTTGAGTTTGTTTATCGGCTCTTGGGAGTTTTACTTTTGTATTTAAGTTCGTTTGTGGTGGACCTTAGGTGTCGGTCCACCATCCGTCATGCTGAGATGGTTTGTTCTCCATTCTCCTTTTGTTTGAGTTTGGTTCTGGCCCTCATGCCTTTTGTTTTGTTTATAAATAAAAGTTATCTGAAAGATGGATGTCTGCGTTTGCGCCTGCCCTCATTTGGGAGTGAAGGGGAGACCTGACAGATGGAATGAGCCAAAGGCACAGCAGACCAGGCGAGAGTGGTGTGCGAGCCCGAGGAGGAGTGGCTCCTGGCTCTCCGCGCTCTCCCAGAAGCTAATAGCGCGAGACATGGCTGTCTACACCCAAGCTAACTGGCTAGCCCCTCAGCCAGCGAGGAGGAAGCAAACAGAGAAGTCCGCCTTGAGTACACCGTCTAAGGAGCCGGCCAGAGGGATGGAGTCCCCGGTGCTCTTCCGGTCCTCCCACTAGCCCCGAGGACACTCAGCAGCACATTGAGGAGCAACAGGGCCAGTTAGTCAAGCTTCCGGAGCTGGTTGTGAATCTGGTCCCTGCCATCGGCCAACAGCTGCTCTGCGAGGGACATGTCGGGGCTCCCTGTAGGGGGCTCCGTCCAGGAGGACACGGCAAGGCTCCCCATAGGGGGCTCTGTCTTGGAGGACACAGAGGGGATATTTAAGGAGAACCCTCAAAAGGAAGGGACCGTGGGACCACCCGGGCCGCACTTGGCGTGTGGAGCGCTGGCCAAGATGGACACCATGGAGAGGCGGCCAGGTGGAGCCCACAGGACAATTCTTTTCCGCCGCTAACCCCCTGCTGCGACCTTGGCGTGTTTGGTAGGCCCGTTGGCGCCCCGGTGGGGTGCCCTAGGAGGGGGGGTACTGTTATGGCCCAGTATACGGCCTCTAGAGGCCGCCATGGTTTCAAAAATGTACTTTTGTATTTAAGTTCATTTGTGGTGGACCTTAGGTGTCCGTTATGCTGAGATTATGTGTTCTCCTTTTGTTTGAGCTTGCCTTTTGTTTTGTATATAAATAAAAGTTATATGAAAGATGGATGCCTGCGTTTGTGCCTGCCCTCATTTGGGAGTGAAGGGGAGACCTGACAGATATTAATTTATTATAACTTAAGTAAACATAATAAACAATTATAACATCAACTTGATTTTCAATATTATACAGATTATGAGCATTTGTGTAAGATTTACGTCATAACATCTGTGACATTCAATTTCGACATTCTTGCATATTCTCAAAAGCTGCAGTCATTTTCGAATCTCAATGGTATTAAACATCATTTCTTATGTTTGTTCAGAACATAAGAAATGATGTTTTAATCGATTCTAACGTTCAGAAATTAAGATGCAGCATTCAGATCAGTGCACTTTTACTCCTCAACACAAAAGTGATGGAAACGAGGTTCTGTCCACTCATACGTCCATCCATTAATGCACCCCGTGAGAAACTCCCTCATAGCTTTACCTGTGGCACACAGGTGTGTGTGTGTGTGTGTGTGTGTGTGTGTGTGTGTGTGTGTGTGTGTTTGTGTCTGAGCTGCACCTGGAGCTCATTGTCCTCTCAGAAGCTGAGTCAGTGTATGGCTGCTCCGCTGCATGAGTAATCACGAATGCTCAAGGAGGGGGACCCCTACTATCATGAGGCGCGAGGACGACGCTTTTCTGGGCTTTGCGGGATAATTCCTCACGTTTTAAAACTCTGGAATCCAGAGATATGCTGCGCTGAATGCTATGAGCGCCGGCGGCTATCTTGGGAGAGGATAGGAAGGCCAGAACATTTACCGATTCCAGGTTTCACTCAGGTCTAAAAGCTCCACTAATCCTCGGATAAGATGCTTTTGGGGCACAGCCCAGCATTAAAGGGCCCATATCATGGAAAAACGAAATTTTCCTGCGTTTTACAAATAAATAAGAGGGTTTGATGTGGTAAACAGTGTTCCAAGGCATACTGTCAGTACAGTCCATTTATGAAAATGTTTCAAAGCAGCTCATTTTGAATTCATCGTTTTTGTGATGTCACAGAGCCCAACACATTTAAATAAGTTAGCCTACAGTGGTTTAGCCTTGCCTATCCATGTTAAAGGTATAACTACTGTTTCGGCTTTGACCGCTTTTTGAATGTGGGCGCTCAATTAGGACGCGGCTTATTTACATAAATCAGTCTGAAAGGCACAGTAACATAAATAAGTCATATAAAGATATTTTCAGACTTAAAAGTCACACAAACTGTCATAAATGGATTTCAGGGGTAACAAATAATACATCAGAGAAATAGAATGTGACCCTTTTAGTGTTTCTCTGCTAACAGCAAACGGACGAATGAAAAGTCCGCGGTGGAGGTGGCTTTCGGGGAATAAACGCTCCGTGATCACTCTGGAGGACAGAAGTGATTCTGAAAAGTAGCGAGAGAGACAGAGTGATGCAGTGTTTTTCCTGCTGTTCTGAAAAATTTCTTTAATTATTCATTTGTCTAGAAACCCAGATCACAGCTGGACTTCACTGCAACAGCAGTTTGCAGTTTAAGGACTAGACTTTATGGCAAAAAGGCAAACCAAACAAACACACACACACACACACACACACACACACACACACACAGTCATACGGAAGGACAGACATGCTGACAGGCTCGATTTAACTCGAGATCTCTTTGTTTGGCTGAGGAGGCCCGTGGGTTCCCACATGTTTCTTCATCAGAGCGAATCCAGGCCTGAATTCAAATGTACATTAATTTCACAATAAAATATATCACACCTACACTATTATTGACAAAACTGATTGTAAACTGACTATGAAAATATTTTATTCATGAAGAAATGCTAAACTCATTAGAATCAATCAGCCAGCTCAAGGCGGATAAAGTCGAGTTGCAGTGGCGTTTTTTAATCTAGTCCAACATCTGGAAGAGTAGAGAGGTCTGTCTACCTGTCTGTCTGTCTGTCTGTCTGCCTGCCTGTCTATCTGACTGTCTGTCTGTCTGTATCTCTCTCTTTCTGTCTGTCTATCCATCTCTCTGTCTGTCTGTCTGTCTGTCTGCCTGTCTGTCTGCCTGCCTGTCTATCTGTCTGTCTGTCTGTCTGTCTGTCTGTCTGACTGTCTGTCTGTCTGTCTGTATCTCTCTCTTTCTGTCTGTCTATCCATCTCTCTGTCTGTCTGTCTGCCTGCCTGGCTATCTGTCTGTCTGTCCATCTGTCTGTCTATCTGTCTGTCTGTCTGTCTGTCTGTCTGCCTGTCTGTCTGCCTGTCTGTCTATTTCACTCTGTCTGTCTATCCATCTCTCTGTCTGTCTGTCTATCCATCTGTCTGACTGTCTGTCTGTTTATCTATCTGACTGCCTGTCTGTCTATATCTCTCTCTGTCTGTCTATCCATCTGTCTTTCTATCTGTCTGTCTGTCTGCATGTCTATCTGTCTGTCTGTCTGTGTGTGTGTGTCTGTCTATCTGTCTGAGTGTGTCTGTCTGTCTATCTGTCTGTCTGTGTGCCTGTCTATCTATCTGTCTGTCTGACTGTCTGTCTATCTTTCTATCTGAATGTTTGTCTATCTATCTGTCGATCTGTCTGTCTGTCTGTCTGACTCTGTCTGTCTATCCCTCTCTCTGTCTGTCTATCCATCTCTCTGACTGTCTGTCTGACTGTCTGTCTGAATGTCTGTCTGTCTGTCTGTCTACCTGCCTGTCTGTCTGACTGTCTATCTATCTGTCTATCTGTTTGTCTGTTTGTCTGACTCTTTGTCTGTCTGTCTGTCTATCTGACTGTCTGTGAGTGTGTGTCTGTCTATCTGTCTGTATGTCTGTTTGCCTGTCTGTTAGTGTGTCTGTCTGTCTGTCTGTCTGTCTGTCAGCACTGAAAAAATGTTCTGAAATGTCTTTGAATATGTCCATCATTTCCACACAACTAAAACATATTACAACACAGTCAGCACAGTCATTAAAAGTGAACTGAGAGACAGAGTAGTGTGGAGCAGCAGAGTAAGTGTAATAGATTTTATTCTTGTGGAAATGATGTATGTGTTTGTGTAAGGAAATTTGTCCCATAAAGTTTTTCGTTTTTGTCAGTACTGATTTTGTAAAGTCCCTTTTTTGTACCTACTGAGATAGTGCCAGTCTTCATTATTTCACCCTAATGGCATAAATTCAGTGTTATGAATTAATTACAGAATGTGTAATGCGTTCTATTTCGGGCACAGTAAGTCTCCCTGAAGGTGAGCATCTGGCTTAGTGAATTATTTTTCATGGTGGAACAAGCCCTCAGAATAATAACCCAGTGTGAGGAATGTGCCGGCGCTCTGCGGTTTGGTCCCCCCGCCGGACGCGGTGCAGCGAAAGTGTGTAAGGAGGCCGTCCTGAAACCTGTATCGATGTTCTGTGAGTTCATTTCAAGCCAATTATGGATGAGGTGATGATTGGAAGATTGCATATTGATCTCAAATTTGTGTTTAGAGACATGTGTTTAACATCTCACAGGGCTGCCTGCACTAATCACATCAACCAGTCCGGGCCTAATAAACCCCAACTCTCCCTCATTACTCACTCTTTACTCTCTCTCTCTCGCTCTCTGTCTATCTATCTATCTATCTATCTGTTTCAGTCTTTATCTTCTATACTGTACCTTCTTCAGTCTTTATCTTCTCTCTCCCCATTTGTAGAGAGAGAGCACTATATATATATATGTGTGTGTGTGTGTGTGTATGTTGGTATTAGTGTTGTGAGCATCTGTATCGTGCAGCCGCTAGATTGTGCAGCCCTTTCACTGAGCACTGCGGATCAGGACACGTTCCTTAAGGTTTCTGTCTGTAAGGGTGCTGTCATGTCTCTTTTGCTCCAAAAGCATTTGAGCGCTCTCCTGAGGCCGTAATGGTCGTGTCCGGGCATCGAGCGGTCATGCATGTCTGACCAACTGCTTTAAAGATCCTCCATCTCCATTTCTATCGATCTGGGGACACTTTAGAAAGCTGAATGAATGTTGAGCCAACAGAGACCTTCACTTACCCCGGCCTGGAAATGCAGCGCTGCATGCAGATTGTTTTGTTTGCACTGATGGCATTCAAAAGCATGACATGTTCCTCTGTGTCACCATTTCTGATGAGTTTTACATTAAAGTTAATGAGCGCCGAGTGCTGCTCCTCTATGCTAAATGAATGTGTAACGGATTTGCCTTTGCCAAGGGTGGCAACAATACAGGTTTCCATACAGGTTCACGTAGTGTTCTGATACTGTGTTGATAACATTATGGCCTTACATGAGGGTATAAGGAGGAATAAAAAACATAAGACCCCAGATTGCAGCGCTGAGTGCAGGTTGCTGTTAACTCTCCGTGTGATTTTTTCTGTGCTGGGTGAAACAGACGTTAATGAAATGTAAAATGTCACACAAGACAGACGAGAGCAGCAGAGGGTGTGTGTGTCAAAGGTTCTTCTTTCTCAGAAAACCTTTGGAGATGCCCTCCCTAAGTGTGTGACTAGATTTTCTTCTTTTGTTTCTCTGATTCTGGGGTTTTAAACTGCGTGTCATGGAAGAAAACATGCAATAGTCAGTGATGCCACGTTCTAGAGATGAAGCAGCTCTTGTCATGAAGTGGCTTGTGCCACGTATTATTTAGGTGCAGGGACTCGAATTTTGCAGTCAGAGATGTAAGGCAATGAGAAAATAACGACACAATTCTAAATCTGTTCTAGCTTTGTGGTGAAATAGAATGTTTTTTGATGTTTTTCAAGTAAAAAAAACACCTGACTCCCGAGCTCCACAGCTATCTTGTTTAGTGTTGCCCCGACCATTTAATAATTATGAGTTTGGTCCCCAGTGATGCCACAGCCATTCAAAGCCTGGGGACCAGGAAAGTATAACTGTCCTCATTCTCTCTGGTGGGGGGAGGAGGTCTTTCCCCTCCCCCCACAACAGTTAGTGCTCTCCTCCGAGCATGTTGAACTGTCTGCTGTGCTAGTGGCACTTTGAAAAGATGCAGTGGAGCTTCACGTGACTCAGCAAACTCATGCTGGCCTTCACCCTCTTTGTTTATTAGCATTATGCGATAAAGGCTGGGGGGATTAGGGTGAGAAATTGGGTACCAAAAACACTTTCTTGATGTTTCATACTGTTATTTATTCACCATTCGGTTTCCAATTATAGCGGCTAAATAACAAGACCCCAGTGCAAATCAGAAGTCTAGTCATTCGGCGACACAAAGGACTGAAAAACATGCAGATCTCCAGCACAACAATAGTCCTGGACCACCCAGAGCACGTGCGGATCGTCGTGGCGCTCGTTGAGCGCTGCTTAGCATTTTGTGGTCATTTCAGGGGCCATCATTAAAATAGCTTGTTATTTGTGCGGTGCGGTGCATGTGCGGCATTTTAAAAGGAGTCTTTTCTTTTCTGTGAGGTGTGATTTGTTTCTTTTGAATCAGAAGTTCGGCTGGGGCCTTTGGGGAGCTATTTCATGACTCAGAAGTGTCGGGTTTCATTGTCCACTATACAAAATCAATGGTTTAAAATGAAAACCAATTACAAATGTCTGTTTTTCACTTTTACGGTGCCTTTGATTTGACACATTTTTTTCTTTCACATGGCTGAAAGATTAGTGCTGAA
>JBBPCX010007152.1:0-18093 GCA_037974365.1 Hydrocynus forskahlii
GCCCACCCTGGCGTTCTCCCGCTCCAGCCGCTCCATCTCCCGAGCGGAAACCGTGTCGGGGTTGACGTGGACGTCTCGAGGGACGGTGTAGGAGACCACCACCAAGGAGATCCCCGTGACTAAAAACGTCACTGCGCTTATGAAGGCGTAGTCCGCCGACTTCTCCGCGGGCTCCGTCTCAAAGTCGTCTTCAGGGACCACCGGGGCGGTCTCGTGCAGGTCGCTCGGGTGGTCGTAGCTGGTGTCTCCTGGCGGCTCCCTGACCCCGTCCTCGGAGTTAGAGAGAGCCGTCTCGAGCCCCACGAGCCCCCCGAGCCCCTCCTCGTGGCAGATGTGAAGTTCCTCGTCAGTGTCCCACCGGGGCGCTGTCCGCGGTGCTGAACCCCCGCGCGCCTCCTCCGAGCCCGCCTCGAGCAGCAGAGCCCGCTCCTCCGAGCACGCGGAGCAAGAACTTGGCGCGTGCTGTAAAGTCCGCTCGAGGTCCTTCTTCTCCATCTGGCTCCTCGCGAGACCAGAGTAGAGGAGCTTTAACTCGGCCATTTGATTCATCTCACCGCGCGTCCCTCATCTTCACCTGGGCAGTAAGGCAGCCAGGACAGCCCATAATGCTCGTGCAGCGGGATTTCACCAGGATTGTAAACTTGTAGCTTCTTCCTAAACCCAGCCTGAAGACCCGACGAGCTTCTCCGCGACACTCTCGATTTCTGAAGTGGAGCCAAACGCTCATCACGCGCAAAAAGAAGAAGAAGAAAAGTGGCTCCTCCCACCATCGGAGACACTTTTCATGAGTCGACCCTGGATTGTGAGCACTAAACACACCTCATGTACTGCCCCCTCCACACACACATAATAAAAAGCACGATATGAATTACCGATAAATCACCCTCCCCCTTCTCCCCCCTGTATGGAGGGATCTTTCCTGTTAGGAGTCAGGTAGAAGGCATCTCCATGTTCCACCTCCGCTCCGTTCTGCTCGTTGCGCTGCAATTGGTGGGTAGGGTTTTGTGTGGGGGGTGGGGGTGTGTGTGAGGGAGGGTGGGGTGTGTGTGGGGGGGGTTGCCCCCTCAAGAGGTTTGCAACGAGAGACGAGTGTGGCGGGGCAGGCAGTGTGAGAGAGTTTTACAGAGTAACACACCTTAAAGGGAAAAGCTTCGTCTGCCTTCAGCGATAGTGATTAATATTATAAACATTATAAGATAAGATAGGATAAGAAAGTTTATTAATCCGGAGGAAAAGTCTTGTGTCATTAGCATGCTCAGTGCAACATGAAAGAATAAAATGATAGTGCAACACAATGACAAGCACATTAGTGTCACAAATCACAGTGTAGCACTGACACTCCTGTGTGTAAAGATTTAGAGTATTGTACCAGCCGGTCAGTCTTGCAAAATGACTTCTGAAAATAAATGTGACAAAATAGCAGCAGATGACATGGTAATATAACTAAGACTCAATCACAGTCAGTTAATTCACAGATTAAACAGTTCAGTTTCAAATTGCAGAATAAAGATGCGACATGATGGTCGTGGAGTAAAACTGAAACAATAGAACCTTTTAGTGAATGGCACGCTATAGAGGGATTTTTGTAAACTTTTTATAGATTAAAGGTCCTCCATGTGAAGGTTCTGCACCAGCTAAAGGTATTTTCTAGAACCAAGCTCACAACCATTTAGGGACTTTCCCAGTACCTTAAAAAGCAACGCAGTAATAAGCAGTACAATTGCCAGCCTCCCTGCGAGACCTCACGTGGCCTGGGCCCGCACTGACCCCTCCCACCCCCCCCCTCCCCGTCCTAGCATGGTGCGAGTCGCTGGAGCGCGCGCTGAGGCTGCCATGGGTCATAATTAGCGCGCGCCTCGCTGCTCCACCCTCCTTCATCCGCGTGAGGAAGATCAGACATAAGGATAAGAGCAGCACGTGCTGCATGTGCATGGAGAGGGAGAACGGGGAACTGAAAACATCAGGGAAAGTGATGCAGCAAGCGTAGCCCACAAAAATGTACTTAATTCCCACCTGAATTACATGGTACCTAATCATACAGGGACTGAAACAAGGAAACTGAAAGAACGAAATGTTGAGATAATATGTATGTTCATTCATTAATTTTCTGTAACTGCGTGATCCTTACTGGGGTCGTGGGTACCCGGAGCCTATCCCAGGGCCAGAGGGCGCGAGGTAGAGACTCACCCTGGGCCGGGGGCCAGTCCACCGTAGGGCACACACACACACACACACACTTCGCTCACACACTCACACCTCTGGTCAATTTAGAATCCCCAATTCGCCTGATGCATGTCTTTGGACTGTGGGAGAAACCCGGAGACACTGGAGGAAACACATGGGACCATGAGGAGAACAATCAAATTCCACACACACAAGACTAGGACCCCAGATTCAAACCTCAAACCCTGGAGGTGTGAGGCAACAGTGCTGGTAAAGCAAGTAAAAAGAATAAAGGGAGTGTGAGGAAAATTAAGGATGGAATTAAGGAGGTAGATGTAAAAGGAGGAAAAGTAGTAAGGTGTGCGTAAAGGATATTAAAGAAATGAACAGAAAAGGAGTGAAGGCAGTAGGGACAATTAAAGAGGTAAAAGTGAAAGAGGAGTAAAGTGCGTAACATGAGCAAAAGGGGAGAGGAATAAACTGAGGAAAGAAAAAGGAATTAAGGAAAGGATCTAATATTAATCAAGGAAGGAACAGGATATGAATGTGGGTATGAGTTTTGGGACATAAAGGTCTCTCTTTCTCTCTCTCTCTCTCTCTCTCTCTCTCTCTCTCTCTCTCTCTCTCACACACACACACACACTTCCTCTTCTTAACAATAGGATGACTCACTCAGCCGATATGGGACAGAAACCAGGCGTACACTGCTTGTGTGTTGACAGCAAGACTGTTCTCGGCTGTGTTTGCTGGCCTAACTGGAGGAGCATCGCTTTGTGTTGTGCAGAAAGTGGAAGAAGAACACACAGAAGCAGTATTTTCCTGCTGCCACACAGAAATGTGGGTTATAGACTGACTGTGTCAAAACACATCTCATCTTTCAGCAGTGACACATTCTAAGACTCACATGCATAGAAGTGTGTACTCACTCTCACACACACACACACACACACACATACACACACACACACACACAAATGTATACACTGACTGTCCAAAAGCATACTTCCACTCTCAGCAATGGTTTTCTGAATTTAATATATATAATTTAATCATGAGCATGTTAAATTCAGCCATGCAGTAATTGTGCCTGAAATGTGCAGCAGTGTCTCTGTGGAGGATATGTTATTTTCAATGGCTGTCATTTTAGCAGGGTGCGTACACTTTTGCATATGATTGTAGGTGATCAGTTGCAGACTGTTGCCCATTTGCTGCCGCACAGATTATGAGGCCTCCAGCCCTCGCCCATCTCATTCATCAGTAATAAGATTCTGTTTACAGTACCTCTGTGGAGCAGATGTTATGTGGGCAGTGGTGTGACACTGAAATGGCAGCACGTGTGTGGTGCACCCACAAGTGTCCCAGGTACAGTGGTGTCACTGGGGCTTTTACAACATATCGGTGTCACTGCTACGTACAGACAAGTCCAAAAAATAATCCAGCCAAGAGCGACAAACTGTGTATCTACAGAACTACAGTCCATAACTACAAACTAGCCAGGTGGAGGGGTTTCTTATAAGATGGACAGGTTTTTCAAATTTCACTCAAAAGACCAGATTCAGAATGTTCAAAGCTGGCATCAAAGACCTTTCATGGGCATCAGCGGTCAGCACGTTAAACATCCACACCTCCGCAACAGCTGATCGGATGACTGGTCAATGAATAATGCAGGTTCAGTTCCAGATGATGTGAAGGAATATGAGTTTAAATCTTGCTCAGAGCTTGTCACAAAGCCGATTGATTAGTTTGGCCTGAGATAAATGGGGCTGTGTTTATTTGCTGCTGCTTCTGATGTGGCATTTCTGCTGATGGATTTTCTCCGAAACAGGAGCAGAGCACAGCTAAGAATAGCTATAGGCTTTCCGGGAGCGGCCAGGCACTGGGTAGGTTAGACTGGGACACCGCGTGGCCTCTAGTCAGAGTCCAGTTGATGTTCTATGTATCTGATGTTCAGCAAATGCAAGACTCTGAGCCAAATATTAAAAAGTACACACCAACTATGACTCTCCAAAACGCCTCTCCTTACATTTCACAGTTTTCAATAGCTTTCAATTGAACATTATTATATATTTCATTTTCAGAATGACTGCTTTGGCAAAGATCAAACTGGGGAAAAACCATCTCTATCACTGGGGAGAAATAGAACACAAAAATGTGGCCTGTTCAAAAAATTATAGAACATTTGATGTGTTTTTATTTTTGCCAAATTTGTTAAGATAGTTTCTCTGAAAACAACAGAAAATGCCATGTATAAGTTTTTATTTTCAAATAGAAAGTCAACAAAAAATAAGATTTTTTTTTTTCAAAAAAAAGTTTTGTAAATAGCTTTTATTCATTCATTTTGCTTTTGAGTAAAATATCAAAATATCAATTTCAACCACTGAAAGCAGTGATGGACCCAGTCTGATTAAAAAGCACTGTAAAGAAAGCATGCACCATACTTCACATTCACATTCCATAAATGACAGCAATTTATCAAATAATGTCTCACTTGAATTCTTAGGAAGAATGCACAGCACGACATTCAGCATGCAAAAATCTGGCTTTGATGGCTACAGCTTCTAGATTTCTCTCTATTTGCTTGCTTGAGAAACTTCAGGGCTGCAGAAGTGGGGGCAGGGTCAGCCCTGTTGTTTACGACTGGCCTTGAGTCATGTGCAAGAAGAGTACTATGTGGACACACAGCTGCTGGGCCTCCATTCGACCTTCCCCCATTAAATGTGAAAACGTTTCTCTGCACAGCCTGTAAATCAGAGCAGTCAAGGGCCACTTCAGACTGTAAATATGTTTTACTGCTAAGCTGCCTGGCGGTGCATTAAGAGAACAAAGCCATAATGTGTTCAGTGAAGATGCCAGACCGACTATGTTTACAAGACCAGAGAGAACATACAATCACACGATACAGTCATTATTTATAGGATGCTTTTACGGGATTATTGTGGTAGATGTTGATGTATGCTTCGGAAAATAATCGTCTGTGGCTTTAAAAATGCTTTGTTGACACTTGAGGCGAAAGCACAGCGTGCCAAATTGCCAGACTTTCATGAACGGACCCTAAAAGCATTTTGCTAATGCTCCAATTAGGACTTTTCTATGACAGACAAATCATTTAGGAGAACAGAAGCAGATTGCTGTTTGGGGCCCTACAGGGTTCTTTTTGCAGACAACCCACATTTTCCTTTCTTTTTTGAAGTAAGCATTCAATGCCATATAGGAACATCGTTTTAAAACAAACTCTGAGGAGTTTGTTTTAAAACGATGTTCCTATATGGCATACAGCCCGTGTGTAGGACTTCAACAAACTGCCCAGCCCATACAGTCCATGTGTAGGCCCCTTTTAAGTTAATTTTTTTGATGTCACAGAATCAAGGCCATATACATATATTCCACAGTTCAACCTATACAGCATTTAGCCACATCTGTTCAGTGCTTCAGTTTTAAGGAAAGCTTTATGCTTGGTCAGTTTTTTTAATGAGGCACAATACAGGGCCAGACAGAACAGATGTCATTTACATATAAAGGCACAGCAACAAAAACAGCGTATTTTATCATAACAAATACAGTGAGGTTATAATGAATTGTGAATTATGGATCAATCAAACACAAATGTCAGTTTCAGAACATTGCTGGGGGCGTTTTAATGCCTTCGGTAGCGGATGTCTGCTGAAACACAAGGTGGCAGCAAAGCATATATTTGGAAATTATTGCTCTTCTTGCTAATTATGAAGTCTGAGTGCTTTTTAAACAGGTATAATGTAGGGTATGTGACATTTCAGAAATATCCCAGTCATTCACGTTAACTGTAGTATGTACATTTATACTGCTGCATAATGTACATCATTTCAATGTCCCTGCATGGTATGCTTCGTTTGTCAGCCTCTGATTGTATTAAAGAAACATCCATGGCAGTATATTCATGAACAGAAGACATGCTTTATGCATTAGCTAACTTGAACAGTTCTCATCTGAGGCTTTCAAAAGGAATAGCGCAGTAGATGTCAAGGAAGGAATAATCACACAATCTTGACATTGTCTCCAGTGGTACGGCTCCACCGGCTGCCGGGGAGGTGACCTGCCCCCACTGTTACTCTGACAACAGCCCTTCGAACACAAGTCTGAAGAAGCTTGGCAGGAAGATAGCCATCCTCGGAGCTGTCTTCATGCCATAGTCACAGTTGGTGAGGAGGAGAGCTTTTCGCACATCCATAATGTTGGATGAATAGAACAACTGCGCTGTCCCAGATGAGTCAATTATAAAGAAGCAATCTATATGACGGCGAAAATTCCTGCCAAATGTTACTTGAACCAATTGGATAAAAGGAGCAAAAAATTCTGCACATGAGAGAATGTCACGACACGTTACATAAGAAAGGAAAAAAACAAATCAAAATAGAGGCAACTGGCATCTGAATTCACCGTCTCATGGTTCAGATTTGACCATGAATTACACCCGATTTATATATATAAAAACTCTCGTACATAAAGGAGCTAAGTATTATTAGATGGTACATTATAGGTAGTTACATTACATTATATATGGAACATACAGCAAAAACCACAAAAACGATATTATTTACAACTGTACTGTGAATCACTCAGTTTTGGGGATTTCAGACCCCTGACTCTTACTGACTCTTACATGATGCCAGATCATTTCAGGTTTGTTGTAGGGAGCTGTGTAAAATAAAGAAATGTTCGATGAATCCGAAATGATGAGCAGGCCTGTAGATGATTCCATATTGATTGAGAAACCATTTTATGAGAGATATTGCATTATCTCACATTATGTAGTTAAGAGGTATAACTTAGAATGAATGCCTCATATTTGGAACATGAACAAATCTCAAGGAAGACAACTTGAAATTACAATAAATAGATGATTACAGTATATTGTTAATTATTTGATAGCTTGTGTTTTTGAAAAAAAAAACTGATCCTCTAAAAAAACTAGAATACTCTGTTTAGTATTTTAGTCCATCCTGAATTTGTTATTGTCAAAAATAAGTTATGACAGTGAATCAAAAATTTGGAATGTTTTTTTAGACATACAAATAAATAAAGAAGTAAACAAACCAAGTCAACTGAAATCAGACTATAGTTTCACAGTTTATTGTCTAAAGAAAATAATGTATCACATTTTATTTTCTACTCTACTTCAGGTACTTCAGGTACTCCAAAATCACTAATAGCTGGTTGAATCACAATATGTCCTTCAAAAAAACATCAGTTTTACTTCCATAGAGTTGGACAAGCATTCAAAATGTTTATTTCTGCTGTGAAAAGAACATTTTTTATCTCTAAAGTCATACTACAATTCATTCATTTATAGCCTTTACTCGTTTATTTTCTCTATTTCAGTTCGTCTGGTTGCCTGTTTATTGGTGTAGTTGTTTACAGCTAGGCTGATTCCTCCTTGCTTATCTCCCATTTCACTGTATGTCTCTTCAGGTAAACATATTCTTAGACTGACCAAACCTTCATACATCTTTCAGACGAGTCAAAGAAAAATATTGAGTGGCTTACACGAACCCTGGCTCAGAGTAATTGAGCATAAAAGAGGTTCAATACAGCTAAAGGAGCTGCTGTATTGATCATATGTCCATCCGAGCGATTGGTTTCATCGATCGCGCGTAATTTTCTCAAAGAGCAGGAACGCACCTACAGATACGTTCTTTCAGTCTGATGATGCGCCTCATAACGCACCACAGCGTTCACTCGAGACTCCAGAATAAAAGACTGCTGCCCTCTTACTTGCGTCCCTCCATCCACACACAGTGAAATCAGTTTGAATCACGCAGCGTGCAGCGCCACGAACTTCAGCACCTGAGGAGCTGTCCACCATCAGCTCGCCACCTATTTTCAGACAAACCCCGCCCCCGCGCTCCGATTGGTTGACTGTAATATTCCTCTCTGCGATTGGCAAGTAAGTCCCATTCACAATTTCTCTGCCAATCCCAGTGCAGTGAGGGCGGGGCTTGCAGGAAAGCGGGTAGAAAAAGACCAACGTTACTGAGAGCTGCTGTACAGAGAGACGCATCTCGATATAGCAACAGCTCGAAACACACCTGACAGCTTTTTCCTCTCTGAAAATAAACCAAAAGCTTTATGTATTTAGCAGTTGCCACTTTTTTTTTTTAGAATTTATCAAGTGGTCTCAGTCCTTCAGAAACTAGATCTCATTTACAGCCTGCAACTGAGTGACAGAAGAAGAAAAATTAAGACCTAAGATCAGGAGTTTTTGGGAGTTTTGTTTTTTTTTTGTTCTTTTCTGCAAAGCATTTTTGAGGCTTCTTCATCCTCTTCACAACAATGGAAAACTTCACCTCTCCCAACAACACTCTTGGCCCTTGGACCGACCGCAGCACAGCATACAAAGTGACCAGTGCACTCCTGGTCCTCACCATTTGCACCCTTGGAATTGCCGGCAATGCGATGGTGGTCTTGGTGGTTCTCACCACAAAACACATGCGTACACCCACCAACTGCTACCTGGTAAGCTTGGCTGCTGCAGACCTAATGGTGCTGATGGCTGCCGGCCTGCCCAGTGTGGTGGACAGCCTGTATGGCTCGTGGTTCTTTGGGCATGCTGGCTGCTTGTGCATCACCTACTTTCAGTACCTGGGCATCAACGCTTCCTCCTGCTCCATTGCAGCCTTCACTGTGGAGAGGTACATTGCAATATGCCACCCTATCCGAGCCCAGTCCCTGTGCACATATACCCGGGCCAAGAGGATCATCCTGGGCGTGTGGCTTACTACCTCGCTCTACTGTGTCATGTGGTTTTACCTGGCTGACACAGAGGAGCTGGTGTACGAGGACGCAACTGTGGTGGCCTGCGCCTACAAAGTGTCCCGGAAACTTTACCTGCCCATTTACTTCTTTGATTTTGGAATCTTCTTCGTCCTGCCCCTCACGCTGTCCACTGTGCTGTATGGGCTCATTGCCAGGATTCTCTTTCTAAACCCGCTGCCCAAAAGCAAGAGCAAAAACGGACATGATGGCCTTTCTGCTGGCAGCAAGATGAACGGCCTCAAAAATTCAAATCAGTGCTCAAGTACAACAGTAGCTTCCCGAAGACAGGTGAGCCAAACAAGTTCTGAACGCACTGTGTTATTCTGAAACTACATTAAAGATCCCTCATAATCTGGAACTAAAGACTTAATATTAACGACCACTGTAAATAAAAATAATTTAAAGGGCTCTTACCGTGGAAAAATACACTTACTTAACTTTTTTTAGATAAAAGAGTTCATCACGCATTATGTATGAACACCGAGAAAGTTTCAAAATGTGCCATTTACTCCCCAGTATATATAGTCCATATCTGAGAACTTAGTGTCAAAAACAGCCTGTATTTAATTTATTGTTGTGATATCCCAAGAGCTGCACGTTCATCCTCCAGCAGTTTAGCTCCATCCATTCACCCTGAAGTTACAGTTTGGTACATAAATATTTTGACATTAATGCAATTTTTGTAATTTTCTCTCTGTATACCACTCACAATGGATTTGAAAGTAAGTAATCCAGCTGTGACAAAAACGTAGACTTTCAGCTTTAATGTAATGGGTTTAACAAAGGTAATTCATTAAGCTTTCAGACATTATAACCATTTTTCATTGAGTCCATCAATTTTTGGAAGCTCAAAAGTTACTGGACAGAGTATTTTAATGTATATTCATATATTCATGTATTTTATCCATGAGTTTCAATGCATATTGTAATAATGCATAGTTTTTTTAATACTTGGATAAAACTCCTTTGCAGCCAATGACTGCCTGAAGTCTGGAACCGTTGGACATTAGTTGCTGCTTGTTTGTTGGTATTGCTGTCTTCAGCGTTGTCTTCAGTAACTGAAAAGCATGGACTTGAGATCAGGTGATTGACTTGGCCAGTGAAGACAAATCCATTTCTTTACCTTGAGAAATTCTTGGGTTACTTTCTCAGTATGTTTTGGGCCATCTTTATAAAGCACCTTCCAATCAGTTTTGCAGCATTTGACTAAATCTGAGTTAAGATTTTTGCCTTTTAAATCTCAGATTTCATCCTGCTACTTCTGTCAGCAGTCACATCATCAATAAATACTGGAGACCCAGTTCCATGCCCATGCCATAACACTGCCTCCACCATGTTTGACAGACAATGCAGCATGCTTTGGAGCATGCAGCATGCAGCATGTCCCTGTCTTTCTCCATACCTTTCTCTTACCATCATTCTGGTACAAGTTGATCTTGCTTTTCTCTGTCCAAAGAACTTTATTCCAGAACAGGGCACACTTTTTCTGGCAAGGTCTAATCTGGCCTTCCTGTTCTTCAGTGTTACCAGTGGTAAACCCTCCGTATTTACATTAACGAAGACGTCACTTGATTGTAGGCTTTAACAGTGATCCACTGAGCTCAATCAAGAGTGCTCTTGACCTGGTGAGATGATGTATGTGTGTGTTGGGGGGGGGGGGCTTCTTCACCAAGAAAAAAATTTGCTGATGATCCACTTTAGCTGTCTCGTGTGATCTCCCAAGGCTTTTGGTGTTGCTGAGCTCACCATTGCATTCCTTCTTTCTAAGAATGTACCAGATTGTTGATGTGGGGACTCCTGAAGTTCTAGGCAGCTTTCTGATGATGGCCTCCTTCATTTCCACTGACTCTTCTTTCAGTGCTTTTAATCAACTCCAGACCGTTTATCTACTTAATTCGTCATGGAATAAGGGAACAGGCCACACCTGGCCTTGAAACTGCTTGTCAGTCACATGCCAAATTACTTTTGAGCCTCTGGAAATTAATTGACTCTGAAAAAATGTCTGTAATTTCTTAATTTAATTGTGGTGGTATACAGAGAGAACAATACAAAAATTGCATTAATGTCTAAATACTTATGGATCTAAGCAAGGACAGTGTACGCAATGCAGCCAGTTTACGCAAGGCAGCCAGTCAAAAAGTTATTAATGTCATAAAAGCAGTTATAAAAGCAGAGTAACAAAAAAGCCTGTTTAATTTTGAAGGACAAAGATAGGTTGAAAATGGTCATGTGAAAATGATTCAAAACTTCTTTTTGGTTTATTGGTACATTAAACCACATATATTTTATAAGTGGAAATAGTAAAACAGAAAAAATTAGGACATGGGCCCTTTAGGAAGGAAAAGGTTGTAAACTTCAAATAATCAAATTGATAGAAATAAATTTTTAGTTGTGTTAACTTACTATTAGAAATTCAATAACTTCAAAGATGTACTTTTAAACTACTTTAATACACAAATAACCAACTAAAAAATAATCAGATGTGTGCAGAGTAGCCTGAAAATATCCTTAACTTAGTCATTTTACTTCAATGAAACAATGACTAGTACAGTAAAAGCAACAGTAGATACCAAAACCAACTTAAATCAAAAGTCCTTATGTAATAAGTTCCAGATAGAGCTGCAGTGGAACTTCTACCTTGTATTTGTTCAGCAAGGGACTAAAGAATTTGAGGCCCTATTCTTCTCTTCTTGGATCCTTTCAGTAAAAAACAAGGCCACCCTGGTGCTTAACCAATATAACAAAATGAAACAAGGTCTTATGAAAGTGAATGACTAAAAATAGAAGAAAGAAACATAACCAATAAGTGAAAACCTTCATCAGATTTCTGATGTTAGTCTTGTTAAGTGAGCTGGTCTGAGATTAGCGTTACATTGCAGAGCAGCTATTCTATAATACTCCGTTACTCCCATGTGCCAGGTGACCAAGATGCTGGCGGTGGTGGTTATCCTCTTCGCAGTGCTGTGGATGCCCTATCGCACCCTGGTGGTGGTCAACTCCTTCCTGCAGGAGGCCTACCTGGACACCTGGTTCCTGCTCTTCTGCCGCATCTGCATCTACCTGAACAGCGCCGTCAACCCTGTCATCTACAACGCCATGTCTCAGAAGTTCCGCACAGCCTTCAGGAGGCTCTGCAGCTGTGGCCCACGGGCTCAGGCCAAACAGGCAGCTTACAGCGTGGCGCTAACCTACAGTGTTGCTAAGGAGACATCTATGATCGAGAGCACAGAGCATTTCTCAACAGAGATGGATGATCTGACAGAAGAACCAGCGGATCTAACGGAATTAGATGCCCAGCTAGAGGATGCTTGACCAAGCCAGCTGGGGATGAGCTGCTTTTGATGGTCTTATTTCAGCACAACACAACAGACACACTCCAAGAGCTTCAGTTACACTGCCTGCCATGACCAGCTTTTTATGGAACAGCTTATACATCGTTTTGTCTCATCACATGAAACACTACCGCAGAAATCTTTAGAGGACAATCGTGGCCTGTCCATGCAGATAAGAAGCTTATTTCCACTCCATTCTTATTCCTAACCATGGTCTAGAGGTAGCCTCTGCCAGTTCCAATGAATTAGCAGTTAAATAACATTACGACTAGAAAAAGTAATGAGAAGGAAAGGCCACTCAAAAGTAAAAGTTCATCTCACTCTTTTACCAGCGTTTTTCAAATGTAAGGGAAGTGAGAAAATGATGGTTCTCATTTGAATTTTATGACCCCTCATTACACATAGATTGAGAAATGGGCCATGCGTTTGTGAGTTTGAATCGAAGATGTCGCTCTGCTACATTCCTAAGGGGAATGTAAGATGAATATTGTTGTTAAACAGTGTCTACACAAGCTGCCATGTTGATCAATGAGCTTTCCTTCTCCCTGGAGGATGAATGAGAAAGAACTGCTGATGCTATTATAAAACTCAATTGTCTTTGTAATCTGTGAACAACACACTTACTGCTAGTTTACAGACACCTTTCATCTTAAAGGGCCGATATCATGGAAAACCTCATTTCCCTCATTGTGAATCAGACTGGACTTTCTGAATGCGATAGAAGAACAGTTGTAGCCACTCAAATTAGAGGACATATTTTACATACGTTCACATATTTTTCATACGTTAGAATAAATGTCGAAACAATAAAAACATTCTGATTCTAAGGGATGTGCTAAAATAGCTGCTAAATTTAAGTTTGGACAAAAACTGTGTTGATGCAACATTTTATTTACACACAACCACTTGGCATGGGTGTTTTTAAGAGTGTTCCTAACTATTCCCTACTTAAAACTATCAGGTCAGTTATTCTGGTCTTTACCTAAATTGTGAAGAATTAGTCTGCGCTTGTTTCCGCAACATATTGACTTTACGATGATGTAGAATATGGGGACCAGGTATTTTTAAGCAGCTTACCTCAGAAACATCAAAACAACAGACAGAGTTTCTAATAAGCAAGACATGACTGAGGTGAATTAAAACTTTTCCAAAATGGCTATTCACTGTCAATGGGGTGTAACCATATGGAAAATTCAAAGCTCAATGCAATATGATGCAGTGGTGTCTCAATTCAAAACATTTTTGCATACAGCGCAAAAAAGGAATCTCTGAATATGTGACTTGCGTTAACGTATTAAAGCTTGCACAGTATTTATAAAAAGTATAGTCATTTGAGAAATGGGTGCAGTCATAACATTAGCCCCTCCCATCCTTGCCCACTTTACTCTAATAAGCTGTTTCTCATTCAGTTATACCTTTAGATGCACTGTTTCAAATTAGGGCCCCATGGAGGCACTGTTGCCTTACACCTTAAGAGCTGGGGGCTTGAATTCGGTTCCTGGCCGTGTGTGAGTGTGGAGTTTGCATGTACTTCTTGTGGTGGTGTGGGTTTCCTCTGGGGTCTCCGGGTTCCTCCCACAGTCCAGAGACATGCAAGTCAAGTCATTTTAAATTGGCCATAGGAGTGTGAGTGAATGGTGTGTGTATGTCTGGGTACCCACAACCCTAGTAAGGAATAAATTGTTACAAAAAATGAATGAATGTTTCAAATTAAGATTGTTCATTTCATACCCAGTTTATGTTCAGCGCTCTAATAGACTCAACCGAATCAAGATATCGCTGTGTACGTCTTCCAGTTGGACTCAGTACACACCAGCTATTAAAACAGCCATTTTAACATCCCAATAGTTAACTGCTTTACAATAGTTAACTCCAGACAGATGTTGCTTAACATTGGACAAATTGTGTTTTGACCCCTTTTGTTCATCATATTTAGTCTACTAGCGCAGAGGTCCCCAATCACCGAGCCGTGGACCGGTATCAGTCCGTGTGACAATTGGTACCAGGCCGCACAGAAAGACAGAATAAAACTATAAAAAGTATTTTATTGATTATCAGAGTCTGAAAGATCTTTTATTTTGAAAAAAAATGCCGCTAGTCTCAATTGCGTGATACAGTACATCAGAAATGTAGCCCACAAACGGATTAAATTAAAAAATGATTAAAAAACAAACGCACTTTCTTTTTCGTTTTATCTGTACCAGTCTGTGAAAATATTGTTTTACATGAAACTGATCCATGGCGCAAAAAAGGTTGGGGGACGCTGTCCTAGCACATGTCCACATCCAACACTAACCAAATCTCAAAACAATGGATAACTTCAAACATAACAGGAGTGGAAGATATAAAGAATTGCTTTAAATGTACAATTTCATTCACGTTTAGCTTCGTATGATCACATGACCATGTGTGACCGGATTTGTAGAGTGTTCCCACTACATTTGAAGTACTCACACAAGTTATTTTTTCAAAAAAGGTCCACACCTCAAAATAAAGTAGACCGGATATTTTTCTATTTAAAAAATGCATATACATTTTTTTCTTCTTGTTTTTTTATAAACAAATAAATGGGCAGAAGTACAAAAGACATTCCTCGCTCTACAAGGAGTTATGTAGGGTGCGCCGCTTTCCATTTTGGACAAGTAGCATGAGGAATGTTTCATTATGAGGGATGTAGTGCAGAGCTCAGATGTCTGTTTACCAGTTTGATTCCCATAAGAGCTGATGTGAAGATGAGCAGAAGGCTGATCCAAAACTACAGTGATTAGTTAGACAGTTCTCCTGCAAATGTTCACAGGGATGAATAAAATAATGTTGCATTTTTGGCATTCAAAGATTTGCATTTGGTGTGCCGGCTATCATCAGTATTACACGTATGCAGATTAAATGAACAGCATCAGAAAGAAAAAAACTGCATGAACAAACCACACTAAGTGTGTAAAGACATTAGAAATAAAGATAACACAACCTACACTGACCAACTGAGCCTACAGCAGTTTAAGACTCAACAAACTTCCAGATTCTTTCATAGCAACTAGTCAAGGCCTGGAACAGATTTTGAATTGTTAATCAATTTTAAAAATGAAAAAAAAAAGCCCTTGATGCCCTTGAAACTGAATATGAGATTCAGGAATGAGTGGTGAGGAAATTAAGAAGTTACACTGGATCATCTAAATGTGAGTGCTGTTTATTCCGTGGCAGTCATTTTGTGGTCAGGATGATGGATGGTGTGAATTTGTGCATTCTCTGCTCCACCACCGCTTCTTTTTGGTGCGAACAAGCTATTTAAAGCTACCGTGTTTTGTCTGAATGGACGCTGCCTATTCAGTGTGAAAAGGAATCGTTCTGCCTTGCTGTATGAAATGACTGCATTTCTGAAAGTGCAGTTCCAGCAGGTAACTAATCCCTTGGACCCAAAGCTTAATCTGCTTCTTATTTTGTGACTTCTGTGGAAAATTCTGTGGAAAATATGTTTTGAACATGTCTTGTGTACACCATTTCCACAAGAACAGGTACACCTGAATTACAGCCAAACCTACAGCAAACTAAAAGTTGTGAAAATTAATTTCTGCTGTGTGTCTGGAATATGTGATACCATCTTAACTTGTCTGATATATTGATTTTACTTGATTTTACAAGGTTAAATTGAGATCACTGCAATTTATTTTTAAATCAGCGTCTCTATGAGTGACAACCATTCCACGCCAGTGTCTGTTAAATTCCTACACAAGCTCCTCATTCTGCTTTATGAGGGACTGATTAATGATCACCTGAATCACATCTTATTTAAGGAGGAAAAGTATAAAAACACTGCTGTAATCGACACTCTCCTCTCACAGTGTGACATGTTAGATGGTAAAACACTACTAGAAGTTCATCAAAGGTATTGATATTTATTACACCATTTTCTTTATACATTATTCTGTAAACTCTGCATCATTTCACTTATGTTGGTGCACTGTCATTTCCTTTAAAATTACTCTTTAAAGAACAAACACATATATAATTCATGTGGAAATGATGTACACAAATCATGCCACACTTTCCAGGATGCTATGAATTATTTGGTGACTATTATAAATGGAATGTGTACCTTTGGTATTTAGTTGCCTGACTGGGAACCCACATAAGGACACTTAGAATTTACCCATTTAAATTCTGATTCAGGCTTTTTCTCAAGAAAAAAGTATCCGTCTACAGAATCCTCTTCGCACAATGGGCTAAAATGGGTAGAGGGCGTGCATGTAATAGTCACAGTGATTGTAAAGCTAAAATAAAGCACTTTTCCATGACTGTGTGCACATTTAGAAGTGTTTCTGTGCTTGTAAATTATTTGGCGTATTGTTGTGAACACCACAGGAGGCTCACCTGTGATGTACACTGCTTTCATGAAGCATAAATTGATCTTTGTGAATGTGTAAAATTATTCAGTCCTTGGGTGATTAGTGCTCTTACTGTTCGGAATCGTGACTGTGGTTATTGTGCCTGCATTTCTGCAAACTGTTTTTCAGTCACACTCTAGGCATTTTGAATGTCCAAATACAAATGGCACTTTTGTTTTATGGGGTCATTTGAAAATAAAGATGAACATAATAGTCAACAAAAGATTTGTGTGTTATTCAAGCTGAACTAAACACGGTGGATTGTTCTGAGGAGTCGCAGACATAAAATTCACTTCCACGTTATAAAGTCAACCTGCAATTTTTACCTTGTTTCTGGCCATATTAAGCACAATTAATCATACAATTTCAAGTACAGATTATTTCTATGATCTTCCATAAACCTGTAATAACATTGGCCTGGCCTCTTAAACAACTTTTGATTTTTGATTACTTCACCATGCACCAGAAGGCGGAGAAATTTAATCTTTACCAATATCATTATGTTTCCCTCCCACCGTCTTCCAAACGTATCACCCTGCACAGCTTAGAACCAACCCTAAACAAACACACCTGGTCCAGGTATTGAAGACCTGGAGGGGCATCACGCCTTTTTTTACATTAATTTCTATTATAAGAGTGTTTTTCAAAAATATCACTGTCCACACAAGAACACAACAATGACTCGGTGATAACAATAATGGTGATAATACCTCAAAAACTTTACAAGTTAAAGTTAAACACCTCAAGAAGAATAAGGGGTGCATTACACAAAATATTGAATGCAAATGTCAGCCTATCAAAACGTAACACTATTGGGGTCTGGTTGCAGACCTCTGTAATTGGATTTGTACCAGAAAATAAAAGCAACTACTTGTCCCTGTAGAGTTCTGCATGTTCTTTATGACAAAGTATTCTAGTTTTTGTTACGCCATTTGAACTGCGCTATTTTTTTATCTTTAGAATCACTGAGATATGTTGAATATTCACAGTTAAATTGATGACCCCTTGAACTCATTAGGCAGCAGTGAGGCATGACGAAAAAGTAAATTCAGTTAACAACCCCAAATTAAAATGCCTTCGCTGAGTGGCCAAAACACCCAAAATATGTTTCCAAAAATATTTGGATTAGGTGTGGCCGGAGCCTTGGTAAACTACATGCACTTACGACAGTTTTTATAAAACAGAACAGCAAAGCATCATGGTTAGAATAAAAAAATACATTTAAGCAATTTTTTAATAGCAGTGATTCCCAAATTTTATCCTGTACCACGCCAGATATTAAACTCCCTGCTGCCTATCCCTCTTCCTAATTCTACAGCTCCAGAAAAAAATAAGAGTCCACTGCAAAATTGTTCAGTTTCTCAGGTTTTATCTTTTATAGCTGCAAGTATTGAACTGAACAGTTTTGCCTTAGTTTTTAAGAACTG
>JBBPCX010007183.1:0-18091 GCA_037974365.1 Hydrocynus forskahlii
CCTGGACTCTGTAAAGCTGCTTTGTGACAACCTGGTTGTAAAAAGCGCTATATAAATAAAACTGAATTGAATTGAGTCTCTCAGCACTGTGAAGAACAAATGGCACCCTCCAGTTCCCAAGACTGGTAAAGGCTGCACATCTAGTGTTGAGTCTGGAGCATTCTAACGCTGAGGCTGAACGTTCTTTCTCTGTGGTTGGACTTAACAAAACACACACACGGAATAGACTCTCTTGATGCCACACTTTCATCCATTATGTCAATCAGAATGAGTGACACTGAGCCCCCTGCTCAGATTAGAAAAGATGCTAAATCTGACACAACCTGTTACAACAGGCCAAATGTCAGAGTTTAGGAGAAACCATTGGGAATTCTGAAACATTTTTCATATTTCTTAAGCACTCATAGACCACCTCATCATTTCAGCTACATCTCTTCCCATCTTTCTCTCACCTTTCTACCACTTTCACCCTTTCTCTTTTGCATTTTCTCTCTTGCTCTCCTTTATTTAACTTCCTTTTTTCAGCTGCAAGCTGGGGCCTCTGGAGGAGATGAGCTGCGAGTTGGAGCCTCTGGAGGAGATGAGCTGCAAGCTGGAGCCTCTGGAGGAGATGAGCTGGAGCCTCTGGAGCTGAACTAAGTTCTGCAGCCGCTGTGGGAGCCACCACAGTTTGTTGGAGCGTGTGGAGTTGAGCTCAGGAGGGCATACTGATCTGATCGGGGGGGCCTAAGCCAGAAGTCTCGTGACCCCCTCCGCCTCCGTGGCTTTCTAGCCGGGTTGAGACGAAGAGGTCTGTGAGAAACCCCGGATCCAAAACCACAGCCTGGCCCCCCAGTCGGCTACTCCAGGCGTATACTAACTCATCCTCCTCCAAGCTAATATACCCCTGCAGCTCCAGGGGGGTGTACTGACCCGCTTTGGTTGGTCCCTCCCTCCGCCGGGACCAGCACGTCCCACTCGCCGAACTGTTCATGGATCTCCACGGACCCGTGGCCAAGTCTGCTGTGCCTTGTTCAGTCGGTCCTTCTGTCACAAACTGACTGTCTGTTCAGAAAGATGGAGGCACAGGCGCAGACTTCTATGACTGAAGTGATTTATTATGAAACAGAAAAGAAGAGCACGAGGGCCAGAACACCAAATGTAAACCCCAGAACTGAAACTAACATAGACTGGGGTGAGGTGAGGGAGGACTGATAACACAAACTAAAGCAGCAGCTTAAATCGGAAAGTGCAGGAATCAAAAGACCAATGAGAAACAAACATAATTAACCCTCTGAGGTTCAAGGCCTGTCAGGCACTTTGATCCAGTTTGCTATACCTTTACATTTTGTAAGAATTTCATCTAACTAAAAACATCTATGCAAAAGTGACATATATGGTTACATTCTGAAGAACCTCAGCAATAATAACATGAGAGTAAAGCGAATGTAATTAAATTATTATTTTTTAATTGTGTAAACATGACATGACAGAAACCTATTTTCAGTCTCCAAACAAAGTAAAAAAAACACCATAAATATACCTGAGAAAGACTTTTGAAGTTTGAACCTGTAAACATATGTATTGGATACAAAAATGTAAGGAGATCATTCAGAAATGTTAATTAGTTTCACTACAGATTGTAAAAGTCAGACTAGCTATGTTTTCTCTGCGCTTTCACATGCATATTCATTAGATGGTGTTTCACACCTGTAATGGCTGTCATTGTCTGCCTGTTCCTGCTCCCAAAGCTTTTGAGTAGCTCATACTACTACCAATTTAAAAAAAAAAACAAAAAACAAAAAAAAAACCCTTGACAGGTGTTGCTTAAGTATTCTTGACAGGTATTACCTAGGTGTACTGGGTGTGCAGTATCATGGTTTGAATTGTGGATGATTGACTTTAGTTTAGCTTACATGGTCTAAGATACAGATGTGGATTACTTGAGCACTGATGTACGTCGCTCTGGATAAGGGCGTCAGCTAAATGCCGTAAATGTAAATGTAAATGTAAATGTAAATGCCAAATATTACAGCCCCACTAGAAATACTCTTTTGGTAATACATTTTTAAAGGTTGGCCCTAGGAACTAAATCTAATCCTTTTTATGATTCTTTACATGTTTATTATACGCCTCACCAATTACTTATTTTTCTTTAGGCAACACACAGAATATTTAATTTTCAAAAATTTATATTTCCATATGTTTCCACCAAACTTTGATTCTGTATGGTGTTATTATAGGTTTATCACGTTATTTGGTTCTGCAGTAAAGTGAGTTAAACAGATATAGCTTTGGAGCGGAAAAACCCACTTTAGGATTGTATATTTGACTATGGTTTAACAAGAAAAGTCTCTTGAAACGTTTTAGGAAAGTGTTCATGTTCATTGCAGACATAAAAAATGCAGATGTAATTATTTTGTATTCATTTTTTCTTTAAGATTTAGATTTTCTACTTTTCACTGACTGTAATATTACATTTTATTTCATATGCAGATATGTTTATTATGTTGTTAGCTACATACATCTGTGTGGGGGCTTGGGGTAATGTAAGGACCACCCAGTGAGAGTGAGATCAATTATCCTGGACTCGTAGTCACGGATGACAGGATCCAACTCACAGTCATTCCCTGATGATATTGCCAGTGTTTAAACATTGCTCATCTCATATGTTTTTATACATATTACTGTATTTTTGATCTTATTTTTTGTTCAATAAGTGATGACAATTAATGAAATATTAGCTTCTGTGCAGCTCCCTGCTGAGCAAAAGTTATAAATGAGGGGCCGAAAACGAGACAGGGACAGAGATCACACGACACTTGTCTGTTCTGTCTCCCCCCCGGAGTTGAGAGTGAAGTTCAGTGCTGACAGACACTGACATTTGTTACCAAAGGCAGCAGTGGCCAGTGAGGAAAAAGCCAGTGGCGCGTGGAGCATATGTGTGATACAGCTGAGAGTGGAGGAACGCCAAGGGTGAGGAGGGAAAAAATGGCATATGGAGCGGTGCTTGGGGCTACACATGTCTCTGAGAGATAGCATATGGACTGACTCTTGAGGATCGCTGCTGCTGTGATTTACAGATAGATGGATCAGTGCTTGGACAGACAAGAGAATGTTCTCTGTCCTTAAAGAAAAAGAAATCCAAATTTTATCCACAGGCTCTCTGTGATTTGTAGTGACCATATTCACACCTGAGCTGAGGCTGAGGGTGGTGATAAAGGTGGTGATATATTACTACAGATACTATATCTGTATAGACAGGTTATCGGTGTCAGGCCAGATGACGGTCGGGTATTTCAGCAGAAAAGAATGACTATGGTAATGAACCCAAGCATGTAACAAGCCTGAAATAATACACTCTGTCAGCAATGTGCAATCTGTCTTGGTGCATTATTATTTGTCAATGCCTGCTGCTATATCCAGTGTTTATACACACATACATACACAAGTTCGTGCTTTTTTCCCCACACGAAAACTATGTTAACAGACTTTATGTTTTAAAGTAAATAACCAGTTTTACACACAGTGATTAGGTCGAGTGTTCAGATGATTTTCAAAGCAGCGGGTAAATCTAATGTACAGAACGATACGGCTAAGAATATTCCACTTCAGTGCTTTGTGTAAGGGTAAGTTTAACATTACCTTATTTTAACAAAACACTGAGTGTGAACTGTGGGTCCTCAGGGAGAAGCTTTAGCTCGCCTCATCAGAACACCAGCAAGGCCACAGTTTAACGACTATTCCGCTGCTTCACAATTTACATTTTTCTTCTCAGGTAGTTGAAGGAAGTTCAAGTTCAAATTTAAGTTCTAGTTTATTTATGCAGCACATTATCGTACACAAAAGTCTTTCAATGTGCTTTACAGAAATAGAAAAAAAAGAATTAATAAAAAATTAAATAGAATACAATAACGGGAGGGATAAAAGAAACAAAAGAAGTAAGAAAAAAAACCTAAAAGAAAACTGAAAGTGCAATAGAAGTGCAAATATTTAAAAAGAAAGTTCACTGTAAAGTCAAATTTACGCTTACATTCGCAGCATGCAACAGACGCTCCCAACCAGAGCGGCTTACATTTAGTGCTCAAGAAGTCCACATCTGATGCATTGTTGCCGTTGTATGCAATCTACTTTCTACTTTATCGTTCATTTTAGGAAAATGCTCCTAATCTTTACTTCTTTTTGAGCTTTCAGCTGCCTTCCAACATAAGCACGACACTATGGGTGAACTGATGTGTGCTGAAAGTAGCATAATTAAACTACTATTACTTATATAGCACTGAATCCCTGCAATGATCATCAAAAACAGATTTAGACCAATCATGAAGAGTCTAAAGAACAACCAGTGAACAGTAACTGCATTATAGTCACAAGCAGCTGACTGGATGTCATCGTTTTTGCAACTGTCTGATTTTTTTAATGGACATTTTGCAAATGTCAGAAAATACTAACCACCGACACTGTGACTGTTCTTGTGGGAAAAAAGAGGATGTTACGGTATATCTTTGCCATATCAGCCACCTGGGCCATTCGGTCTGATTGGCTGACCGCCTACCTCTCCGAACCACAACACCGTACTGCTACTATGGCAACCGCTGACATAGGGAAGCACAGAAGAGCAGTCATCTCCAGTCTCAGCACCGCGGCCGAGGGGGAGCGCGCAGCCCTGGTTCTTGTCAATGCAATAGTGGACGAGAAAAAATCGATCGCTTTCGTCTGCATTTCACAGTTCACTGAAGCGTGTGGAGATACCAGCGGACAGTCCACATAAGCATCTGGGTCATCAAGAGCTCCTGAACCATTAAACACACACACACACTCTGAAAATTTCAGTACATGGATTTTACTCCTGAGACCTTCCTAATGCACAAACATTATGCACTTTTTAATTTTATGTTGGTTAAGTTGGTGAAATTTTAAGTTTTATATTTGGTCACAATTGTGACCGACGGTCCTTTTTTGGAAAAATTCATATAAATTGGTCAATAAAGCCTGTTTGCACACTTGAAATCTTAAAATGAAAGTAGTGATGACAGTGCCCACTGAGCACAGAATAATGAGATATAAGTTTTTTGCTCAGAACTTCATTATTGTGCATATAACAAAAATGTTCATATTGGTTATCATACCACAATGAATACACACAGTCTAAACAGGAGACACACCTTAACATGGTGGTCAATTTAAGTCTTTTAATTTTTTGATGGATTACTTTCATTTATCTCATAGATAAATCATAACCTAACATAACTGGATAGCACTCTTACTTAACAGCAGGGACCGGTGTTTACCCTCAGAACTCAGAGTGTATCAGGAAACTCTGACTTCAGTAAATATAACCTGTGTAAGAGTCTAGAACCGGTGTTTACCCTCAGAACTCAGAGGGTATCAGTAAACTCTGATTTCAGTAAATATAACCAGTTTCTCCCAAAAATCCCCTGTCTGAACCATCACTATCACAGTCGCTTTCCACTGCGTCTCTCTCATGTGTGGGGGTAACGATAATGCTATAAACAGCATATGGGGGGTCTTGTAAGTCCAGTAGGTCCAACACAGCGGATAATTTTAAACTGTCTGAAAAAAGTCAATATTAACTTATATTAATTGCCAAAACATGTGTATTGCATTCAATACAATGTATTATGCAATACAATATATTACGTTAGCATATATGCGCCTCTCCTAAGCAAAATATATGAACAGGAGTGTAATTCTCAACATATATATCAGTAGTAGACCCCTTCAAGAGTATATGTACCAAATATGACAGTGTTTTCTGTAAATTAAGATATTTTAATGATCTTCTTTTATAGAGCTCTGAGGAAGACATTCTCCTTCATGGGTGCAAACAGGAAGTAAAGTGACTTGGTCAGTTGACCTTTCACACTTGTCACATGAGCTTGATACAGTCTATTTTTTTCATTTTTAAGTAAAATTTGTCAACCAAACCCAACAGAAACAGTACTGGATCCTCCAGAAGAAAAAAAAGGTCACTTTTGTGACCATTGGGATTAAATGGGTTAATATAAGTTTGATTCCAGATTTCTCCTCAATCCCTCCAGCCACTGCATGGATTCCACTAGGAGCACACCTGATTTAAACTAATGAAGTACTGATTGAGCTGAACCAGGTATTTGATGGTAGCTACGAGTAACTGGAGAAGTCTGTGAATGGTTAGGACTGGGGAAAAAGAGGCACCACATAAAAATATCATTTTTATTCACTGATTCACTGAACTGAACACAGTTAAACAGGACTATTTATGCCCTAATTATTTTCCATTAATAATGAAGCCATTCTTCATTTTTAGTCATGGCTGGTCAGTGTTCTGCAATGCTGTACACTGCACTGACGATATCAAAGTATGTTCAGAAAAGCATAGTGCAACGTAATTCACCACGAGACCTATAAATATGGCCAAACTGCACACCTCTGAATCACACTAGCATGTCCATAAAGTTGCTGTTTAAAAACCATCTTAGTAGCTTCATGGCTGCTTTATTGATTAGCTTAGTTTTTTTCCTGCCTCTTTACAAATGCAGTGCTGTATGTGCTCATTTTCACTGGAATGAGCATGGAGAGAATTGAACTGTACTTGTCGTACAGTGTCACACTGACCCTCACTGTGATAATGGATGCCTTCCAGTGTCACACTGACACTCAGTGTGAAAACCATTATATTTAAAGGCTTATTAGTCTTTGCTTTCCCAAAAGCACTTCTTTTCAACACACAGTCAAATGCAAACGGTTGAAAACCCCCTTCAAATGAGATGTTTTCTTTATTTTCTAAATGAAAAAAAACACACACACATCCTTTACAGAGAACATTTAGGTGACAAAAAAAACTATCCTTAAAGGTAGACAAGCGTTAAATTGTAAAGTATTGAAGTGGATTACTATTTTCATCACCTATAAGCTTCAATGTCTATTATTTGCCTACTGTATTATTGGTCAGTCCAATAATAAGACAGAGTTGTGGTCAAAATCAATAAAAGCTGAATAAAAGTCCAGGACTAGCTGAGTCCAAGTCAAAACCGAGTCCAAATGAGAAAGACAGACTTAAAACCAAGATTAACAAACAAAACACTGTGTATCTTCTACCTTAATGATAGAAGATGATAGATGATCAAAAGGCAAGTGCAGTGTAACAACACTCTAGGATGAAATTAGGCCGTATAATTTACTTCAGGTTGAGTCATTTCACTTGATTCACTTGCTGTCATCGTGTCTGTGGCAGAAATGAAGATGATGAGCATGGATGCAGCGTGCTCAGAGCACAGACATGAGTTTTGGCAGGCGTGCGACTGGTTACCAGGCAGCCAGTGACAAACCAGTGATCATTTTCTGAAAAGATGAAATGATTCTGGTGATTCTTGTCGCTAATTTTGATTTGAGTACCTTTGATTTGTTAATAATTTCTTAGTTTTTTTATTTTTTTATGTCAGCAGTGATTCTGGTGTGAACAGATTCTTCCCATTAAAGGCCGCTGGACTCGGTTGAGACTATCTAGAACATTTGGCGAGACAGATGGGTGAGTTCAAGACAAGTTCGGGCTCAAAAGTACTACAGCTCTGTGACCTGGGGTGTCTCAAACTTAGTAAGTGCTGCTGGCTGAGTGAAGATACAGTTTTATGCAGAGGTTTTAATAACCACTCAAAACAAGCACACATCCTCTACAGAGAATACATTTGAATGCAAAATCACTGAATTTAACAAATGAAAAGAAATAAAAAACATAAACTTTATGCTACTTTATATGTTGTTGTGTTTCTATTATGTTAAACTCATCAAAAAAGATATATTAAGGACTACAAATTGCAAAAAAAAGAACATGTTTAAGTGTGTTCCCTGTAGATGAAATGAGAAGTGACAAGAAAAAGTACATTAAACTTTTGAAATGTCATGGTTTTCTGCATTAATTTGTCATAAAATGTTATCTGCTCATCATCCAAGTCAACGGTATTTACACATACAGTGTATCTAAAATACAACATAAGGAAATCCTGATCTTTAATGTCTTTATTGTAAGTAATAGTGCTAGTGAAAAATGTATGTGAACCCTCGATTTAATGACCTCAAAAAAGCTAAATGGAGTCAGGTGCGTACCTGGAGTCTTGTTAAGAAAATGAGTTTGGACTAGAGCTCTGACTGATAATAACCATGCCTCGCCAAAAAGAGATTTCAGAAGACCTATGATCAAGAATTGTTAATTTACATAAAGCTGGAAAGGGTTACAAAGTGATTTCAAAGACTTAAGAAATTCACCAGTCTACAAATGGAGACACTTTGGGGCTTTGGCTACTCCACCAAGAAGTGGGCGCCCAGTCAAAATGACCTCAAGAGCACAACAAAGACTCACCAATGAGAAAAAGAAACAACCCCGAGTGACAGCCAAAGATCTGAAGGTAACATTGGAACTGGCTAACATCTGTGTTCATGGGCCTACAGTACGTAAAACATTGAACAAGCAGCGTGTCTATGGCTGGACACCAGGAAGGAAGCCGCTGTTTACTAATAAGAACATTGCTGCACACCTGAAGTCTGCAAAACAGCACACTGACACTTCACAGCGGTATTGGGCAAAATGTCTTATGGACTGATGAAACTACTAAGACTGAACTATTTGGAAAGAAAATGCAGTGCTACATCTGGTGTAAAAAGGGCACTGCATATCATCATGAAAACATCATCCCAACCATAAAGTATGGTGGAGGAAACATCATAATTTGGGCCTGCTTTGCTGCATCAGGGCCTGCACGGCTTGCAGTCATTTAAGGGAAGATGAATACCTAAGTGTTTCAAAAACTTCTTCAAGACCATGTTAGAGTGTCTGTACACCAGCTGAAACTCTGTAGAAGTTGAAGGCGATGCAACAGGATAACGACCCAAAACACCAGAGCAAGTCGGCGACCGAATGGCTTCAGAAAAACAAGATGCGCCCTTTAGCCAAGTCAGAGCCCAGACCTCAACCCAACAGAGATGCTTTGGCATGGCTTAAAGAGAGCCGCACACATGAGACGTCCAAAAAATATGACAGAGCCAAAGCAGGAAGAACGGGCTTAAATTGTTCCTGAACGATGTACAGGTCTGATCCACAGCTACAGGAAGCGTCTGGTTGAGGTTATTGCTGCCAAGGGGGGTCAACCAGTTATTAATTCCAAGGGTTCACATACTTTTTCCACTAGCACTATGAGTTTTTCATGGTTGTCCTCAATAAAGACATGAAAGATCAGAAGATCAGACTTAGATGAAAGTCAGATCACATTTTATGACAACATAATGCAGAAAAACAAGAAATTCCAAAATCCTTTTTCTTACCACTGTACACACACACACACACACACACACACACAAATGCACACACACCAATCAGCCACAACGTACTGATAGGTGAAGTAAATACCATTGATTATCTTGTTACAACAGCTCCAGTCAAAGTGTGGGTAGATTAGACAGCAAGTGATCAGTCAGTATTTGATGTGTGGAAATGGGCAAGTGATTGACTCTGACAGGGCTAAACTGTGATGGCTGAGTCAGAGCATCTCCAAAACAGTAGTTCTTGTGAGATGTTCCTGGTATGAAAGGTCAGTAACAAAGCTAGGCCAAGGAAGGACAACCAGTGAACTGATGACAGGGTCAATGGTACCCAAGGCTCGCTGATGCGAATGAGTGAAGGCTTGCCAAGTCTGGCCTGATCCCTCAGAAGAGTTACTGTAGCGTAAACTGCAGAAAAAGTTCATGCCGGCTATGACAGAAAGTTGTTAGAACACACAAAGCATCACAGCTTGCTCTGTTTTGGGCTGCGTATATGCAGATCGGTCATAGTGCCCCTAATGAGCCCTGGACACCACATGCCTACAATAAGTACATGAGCATTAGAAGTGGACCATGGAGCAATGGATGAAGCAGCCTGGCCTGACGGACCACTTTTTCTTTTACATCAGGTAGACGCTGAGGTGTAATATTAGGCAGGTGCGTTTCAATGTGCGTGTTTGTAATTAGAATTTTTTATCTCATTAAAATCAACACAGCAAAATACTCAAGTCGACTTCACTATCACAGCAGTTACCGCAGGAACATTGTTCATTTGTGTCCAGCTGAACTTGAATCAACACTGTGGCTGATACTCCAACACGGGGGATTTTGATGCGTGTCTGTCAATAGACAGCTGCTACTGTCGATAGCCCTGTCTAACTTCTGCTCCCAGAGCTCAGGAAACATTTCAAACTGAAATTATTTCCACAAGTGAAAACGTTTTAACTTCACTATGATTTAATTCTTTATGCATGTCGGGGACTTTGACAGTTGGCACACTGGGCTGCACACACAATACTTGGTGTGTGTGTGTGTTTTTGCGTGTGAGGACTGGTGGCCTCCACACACCCGTCTGGATGTTTAGCTCTGATGTGCCATATCTCTTGTGGTGTGATGGTCCTGGGCTCCTCTGTGGTTCTTGAGGAGTGAGGGGTCTTAACGTATGGAAGCTCTTCCATGTGTGAGGTCTGATAGAGACACAGACCTGTTGTCCATTAAGACACTGTCAGGGTCGATCTCAGGCTGATATGGGGGGGGGGGTCCAGGAAAAGGGCAGACAAGCACGTGCAAGACTTCCTTTCTCTGTCACACGCTAAGAATGTTTATTTGCAGCAAAACACTGGTCTTCCAAGACCATAACCCCCTCAGCAGCCAAATTTGTCACCTTTAATTCATTTTTCTCAAATCTGAGCTAAATTTTAATATAAAGTAGACATTTAGTAAAGAGAGATTCAGGCAAGAGTCCCCACGATGTTAGGTCCCCAGGAAGTGATCAATACGTGACCAAACACACACACACACACACACAAACACAAACACACACACAGACATGACACACAAGCACACGCACACACGGCGCGCGCTAATCTGCTCTCTGCAGCCCGCGCGAGCCTGAAGTTCATGTTCTTTTCTAATTCTTCGCTCCGCTTCAAATCTGAGACCAATTCCAGACTAGAGCAACAAGCAGCTCTGACAGAAACTCGGGTTTTCTTCTAGCTTTATTCTATTTTCTCTCGGATTTCTCGACAAAACCTGAGGTTAATGTAACTCAGCTCAGAAGCACCCAAACACCAAAAAACACGTCAAGCCACGGCGAAAAAATAAAGTACTCCAGTCAGGCAGACCCCACCGAGTGCCCCCCTGAGACACACTGTGATGGTGAGGTGGTCGCGTTTCGAGGAGAATTTTAGTGATTTTCGGGATTTATTCACACACTAGCTTTGGTCCTGAAGGAGCTCCGGTTCCTAAACCACAAACCTCAGAAAACTCGGAACAACGCACACTGTTCCAAAAAACCTGAGACAGCATAAAGACACTTCACCATACAAACAACACTCCATTACATACACTGCATACCACCCAGAGAACACCTGAGACATAAGTACTCATTCTGACTGAACACAACTTACAGACACTCGGAGTGGACTGATACACACACACACACAAACCAAGACAGTCCAACAGAAGTGAAGTCGCTGTGCGTGAGCGTGTTTGTGTGTGTGTTTTTTGTGTTTGTTTGTGTATATATGTATGCATGTGTGTATATGTATGTGTGTGTGTGTTTGTCTCCGTACCTGCGTGTATCTTCTCTCTCTCTCTCTCTCTCTCTCTCTCCTCACAGTTTCCGCTCTCCTCCTCCTGGACCGGACCGGTCCGGCCGGTATACCGAAGACTAACTCCAGTCCGTCCGCTCAGACCTCCACACAGGGACTAAAACCATAACACAGGACTAACTCACACAGTCAGCGAGTCACAGTGGAGCTCTGGAGTCTCTCATCTTCCTCTTCTCTCTCTTCCTCCACCTGCCTGCTCCCTGCTCGGAGAGGTTCACAGCTCTGTCTGGGAAGCGTTCAGAGGATTCAGCTACGGTCAGACTGAGAACCGACTCCCCGCTCACATGGTCCGGTTCAGTGAATCAAAGGAGCCGATTTAGCGATTCATTCAATTAAGTTCCAAACACGAAATTAAGTTCCAAACACGAAAGAACACAACAAGCGCTCGGATTGAGGAGGCTAAGAGGACTTTCTGAAAATGTATTAAACGTTTGACATCCAAGGGATACAGAAAAATGTCGTTTCGAAAATGACTCGCGAATCTCCATTCATGTTTGAGGGACTCGGCTGAAGTGATTCGGCTCGTCCATGAGTTGGGTTTCTCCCCCTGTTCCGAGTTCCGCGGTATCGGTGTTGGATATGTGGGATGAAAGAATCCGTCTGGAGCAGCTTCAGACGACCTGCAGATTTCGGTGGTCTGTAGTCAAGTCAGCTCAAGATAAGGAAGTGTTTATTGTAAATTCAACACAGAACACAGTGAAATTAAAAAACGTTCCTTCAGGACCACGGAGCAACACAAACACAAAAAAGAAACAATACAGAGACTACACAAGTCCAGACAGAAATACATAGAGTGCAGAGAGAGAGAGAGAGAGAGAGACAGAGAGAGAAAGACAGAGGGGGGAGAGTACACACATTAAAGTGTAAAGTTCAACTGATTTCTGTGCCATTGGATGTGGGTATACACGCAGTCGACTCGTATGCAAATGTTTAACGTGAAAATAATACTGAATTGTACATGATTTTAATACTGAATTATTGTTTGTTTATGTTGATTAATTATTATTTTTTCTTTCAATATGTTAGAATACGCCAATATGTGCTTTCTGTAAGAGACCTGTTTTACCTGTTTTTTAGACTTAGGGAAATCAACAAAACATGTCACTTGACTGGGGTACTGAAACCTTTGAATACGACCATTTACCATGATGCTTCATCTTTCAAGTTCAACATACTGACAGTCTTAATACAGCTCTAAAACAGGGTCTGAGTGGGTCTCTAATGCTGTCATTAAGGTTAATTTATAAACAACATATTTTCACCTCTGGCTACACGTTTAGCCTAGTTTAACCAATTTACACATGAACTGTTTTTAGGCATTGATTTCTTCGCCTTACTAAGTGCTTGCGTGACTGTTTCAACCCAGAACAACACGGATGCTGAATTCACTCAGTAAATCAAACCTACAGTTTACTGTAGGTGTCGTGAATTCTCTGCATAAAGGAAAATTTCCAAAATTTCACCAGCATGCTCCCATCCTAAATGACATGAACCATATTCTTACTAGGCCTTGCTTAAAAAATTGCTGTGCAGAGAATCTTGATACCTGCAGGCAGAGAATCTTGATACATGCTAAAGATGTGGATAGAGTGTAGGAATTCAGCGCTCAAGGCTTTTGTACACAGACAGATAAATTTCCTTCACTTCCATTTTACTAACTAGTAAGTGACTGCGAGTGGGAAGTAGGATGTGATTTAGGGATAGAAATGGCATGGTATGGTAATGGCTATGATTTAAAACAAAGGGAAAGCGGGAATTGGTCAGTAAAAGTCTTTTGAATGTAGATACTCTACCTTTATTGCGCGTCATTAAAAAGTAGTCGACTGTAACACTCTGTAACATTGTTGTGTACACTGGAGGATGAGTGCAAAAAAACACACATTTTATTCACAATAACTAACAGAGCAAGAAAACACTAATAAACATTAGCAGCAAGATTCAAACAAAGTAGGAACAGCTGATGACCGACAAAGACAAACACAAACACAGGGTACATATACAGATGTCAAGGAGGTCAAAAAGAAGAAAACAGGTGGGACCACTAATAGAGGTGCTTGTGGGCATATAGCACACAGCATGTAAATGAATGTATCCATCAATCTCTTTCAGTAAGAGAAACCCATAGGAGAATTTAAAATATGCAGGCAAACTGTCAATTGATAAAGATGATAAATGTTGATTTTGTTTATGATGTAGTATCCTAACTGCCTAATCAGTGACGAACGTAATGGAAGATTGAGTCGCTGTCGGGACAAAACCTGACCTTTCCAAAAGGGTAACTTCACTGAAGAAGAAAGAGATCAAGATTTTGGACATTTTTTGTAATTGTTTACATTTTTGTGTCATGAAAACATTTGAAAATATTGTAAAAGGCAACATTTATTTTCCAATCCTGTAAACTGTAATGCAATTCATTTAAATCACAATTAAAAAATGAATTGAATGACAAATCTACAGATACTGTCATATGCAAAATTTGAACACCCCTAATCACATGACACTGGTTGAGATTCTCAGTGAAATTAACTTCACATCCTCATACGCTTAAATCTTGCTTCTTTTTTTTTTTGAAACACTTGGGACACAATTTCTACACAATGTAAATATAAAAAAATGTGGAAAAAGTGCGAAGGAAATCAACAAATCAGGAAATTTAATCAAATTTTTGTAGAAGACTGTATGAAGTTTTGCCCCGCTGTGATGACATGCTCCTGGTCTTTGCGTGGTTTGGCAGGTGTAGATGGAACCTGGGAGCCTAGTTACACATGAACAGGTGAAATCTAATTTATTTTTAGTCCCCCAGAATTCAGAGTTCTGAATATCACCCTGGGTACCTGCCAAATAAAAAAAATCGCTGCATCCTTGATCAGCTTCTGGGCAATGTTTCACTGGTTTCTCATGAAATATAAATGAAACAAGGAACGAGAAAGCTGTAATCTATTTCTTATCCAGTAGGCCGTGACTGATGCTGGAGTGACCGTGTTGCTGGCCCTGGGAATCTGTGCTGGATGAACTTGAACAACACTGTGCTGTGTCCACTTCTACAGATAAAAGTTAATGTAATTAGTTTTTTTAACTAGTGCCAGAGATGTCTCCACTGAGGTCATCTTCAGAGCATGGTTCTTTAAAGGCCTCACTTACTACAGGTTTTTGTAGTACATGTTTTTTTCCTCTGAGACCCACTTGAATTTTTTTAAAAGTCACAATTCATGAAACGTTTCCCACCTTTATTTATCTCTTACAATCAGTCAGACTGTTTGATGCTGTGGCTTTCTGAACTCCATAATGACCTCTACTGTGATTGGCTGCCCCTGGTTATGCCTCATTAAAATCAATCCAGGCTAAATCACTCCTTATAATTTCAGGACCTGTGACTAGAGAATTTAACAATAAGCTTTGAACCTTTACATATTACAAACACATTACACTAAACACGTTTACTTCAAAAAAATGAGGATAAGTTGTTTTTTCCATGATATGGGCCCTTTAATGTTTTTTTCTTTGTAAAAAACAAACAAACAAAACATATATTCATAGTAGCCTTAAAGGCACAGTAACAAAAACAGTTTAATTCTGAGAGGTTGGAAACTGGTCGTGAGAATAGCCATAAACATGAATGATGACTGTTTTTTGGTCAATAAAATCACACAGGGAAAACATCAGAGAAACAAGTAGGATAAACTTTAAAGGGCCCATTGTGTTTTTTCTTTTGTATTTTTTTTTTCCTAGAACCGTAAGTCCATTCTAATAACCATTTAAGGACCTTAATTTTTTAGGACTGTAGACCATTAACTATAGCAGTAAAGGCAGGGAGGGGCACTCTCATTGATTATTCTTATGTCACACACACACACACACACACACACACACACACACACACAGCAACCTTACTGGATAAACAGGATTCTGACGTGAATGCTCACCCAGATTTATTTATTCTGTATTATGTATGCAACCAAGAGCTAAAAACGCACAGTGGATTTTCCCCTTAATTACATTTCACGCTCCACCATAATCTGATTTATCTGTTTCAGGAAAAACAAAGATACTATTGTACATCAGTCCAGTGGTAAAGCAGTCATGCACACTGGCCAGAGGGAACTGATCAAACGCACACGTGTGCGTACGTACTCACACACACACACACACACACACACACACACACACAAACACAGTCACACACTCAAGTAACACCAGAGCTTGACTTTCCCAGCCCATGGTCATCATCGTTACTCACACCTGATTCCAATCAACAACTATTATTTATAACCTTTACAACTGCTGATGTCTTTGCCAAGTCCTCCTTTTCCTTAAGCACATTACTAAGGTCCTTCCTCTGTTCTTATATACAGTTCCTACATTTTTGCCTTTTTTTAACAGAATGGTAATTCTTGAATTGTTCTTGATTAACTGTTTAACTGTTTAATTCAGTTTGGTTTAAGTTTCCAGAGGTTATTCTCACTAAATTGCACATGACAGAGATAGTGGAGCTGGAAAGTTTGTGAACCCTGTGGAATTTTAACGAATTTCTACATAAATCTGACTGAAATATGATCAGACCTTCATCTACAATTCATGACCTTCAAAGCAATAGACAAAGTCATAGCAATAGACAAAGAAACAGTAATTGTTCAATGGTCCATTCTTTCATTGAACAAGGTGACATAAAAAGGACATATTAGAATAATCAGGGGATAATTAAGGCCAGAAGGTTCAGTCAGTCCTGCATATGAAACATTAACCTTCACTTTCAAAGTCTGGGCTTTACCACAAACACCTAATGAGTGTAACATTACTGAAATCCTGGTGGAGACGCAACTACTGCAATTACAAACACAAATACTGCTTTTAGGACCTATTCACAATCTTACCCTGTTAATCATGTGGAAAAAAACATAATCCTGCAAAATAATCTCCATCTTCTCATCGGAATGTACAGGAAGGATGAAGTGTTCCAACCTGTGTTTATCTAATTGGAGATGTGCTAGCCTGCAACGAATTCTTACTTATCATGTATTCAGGCTTACGCGGGGAAAAAAGAGAGCGAGTGCACTGATCTAATGGCCAGTGCAGGGTGATTTCAATATCAGTCATTAACACACTGAGAATTATATAAGAGCTTATGTAAACATTACGCAATTCTGCACTTCACTTGAATTGATTGGAAATTGGATTCTGTCTAACAGCATATTGAATGCAGCACTCCAAAATGCTGTCACTTTAAATGTGTGTGCTCTGTTCAAGCTAAATTCCTCTACTTTATACACTCCTGCATATGCGTGCTTTCAGGCATGGGAATGGTGGAATATTCTGACAAGATGCGTGATTCAGTGTTGCTCATATCTTCTTAATAAAATTAGTAACTGGCCTGCCTTAAAAAACATGAACTTCCACAGAACAAATGTCTGTGTTTAACTGTACATTAACATTGCTGCATTGTCAGTAACCCTACTAAGTTAAAAATAGGGGTGGTATGATATGACTTTTTCTGACACCAATACTGATACTGCAACCTTTGCCTATATCGGTACCGACTGAATCCTGTTTTTTTCTCTTTCCTCAGAAACGAAGCTGACAATAATGCATTTGTGTTGATACACTTTAAACCTGAAGTGGCTCACGGCTTCCTCTATAGTGGACTGTTGTCAAATTCCAATTTCGACATAGCATGTTCATTATGGAATTCTGAACACATGGCTGAATCTCTAGTGGCTCTTTGTTAGACGTACTATACACTGTTTGGGTGTCTGTATTTTAATAACTGCTTAGTGCACTGCGTAGGGAGTACTGAGCCATTGGAATCATAGTCTTGCTGCTTCTCTGTGTCACTCATGTCCTCATCTGTGTATCTCTCTTTACGACATGTTGCTTAAAGCATGTATGTGATAGCTCAGGCCTTTCCTGATATCCAATCCAGTGATTTTGGCGCATATCAGGCCAATAATGATACTGAGTCTCAGAGTGGCATGACCCTAGTTAAAACATGTTTTGCCCTTGAGCATTTTGTCAGCATGGAAATCAAAATCACATGTTCTAAGGTCAGCAAGTCAGAGCTTATCAGTGTTCTAAAATGCTTAAGACATTGTTTCTGATCTGTTATCCTCGTTTTCCTGTATTACAACATGCTTAACTGATAGTGGTTCATAGAAGCTGTACAGTTATATATTGTCTGTTTTTATGAGGCATCGGCTGTAGATTATGTAAACGTGGCCAAGCTCAGAAACACCTACCATATAGGTGCATGCTGTTGGTTTACAGTCACTGACTGTGGCTCATCTGTTGCTGCACACCTTGTCGCTTTACCCCATCCATCAATAGAAAAGTTCCTTTAAACCAAACATAGTTTATAGACACCTCACAGTCAGTGTCACAGTGAGAGTCAGAACGCTGGCTAGAGTTGCCCAAATGTGGCGTGATGGAAGAGCCCAAACGCGGATAACACGAGAGAGCCGGTTAATCACGCT